>PVJC01004748.1:0-62825 GCA_004026665.1 Murina feae
GATTCCACCCATCTTAACAATCTACCCTTTCCCAGGTGTTCCAAGGTTACTGTGTCAGCTAACAATCCACCCTTCCCTCAGGGCAGCGATTCTGCTTTGTTTTGCTAATCCAAGATTAGAAGGAGGCAGTGCCTTAGCTGAAGGTCATTTCCCCCAGAACATCAAGGCTACCTTTGAATTAGCCCTTTTTCCTTCTCATGACTACAGGATCTATTTTTGCCTTGAGCACCTCAGGAAGGGTCTAAAAAATAATGTTGCTGTATTAGTCAGGGTTCTCTAGAAAAACAGAACCCATAGGACACATATCTACAGATGGAGGTGGATATAAAGATTCAGCTATTCTGTTTAAATACTGGTCATATGTTAATGATGGGAATTGGCTCACACAGATGTGAAAGCCGTAAAGCACCAGGATCTGCCATCTGCAATAGAAACGCAGTGATGTAATTTCATTGGAATCAGAAGGCTGAGAGTCTGCAAGTCTACCATGCAGTTTCAGTGTGAGTCCTATGGCCTGAGGACCCAAAGCCAATATTCAAGGACAAGAGGAGATAATGTCTCAGCTGCAGCAGAGAGAGTAGATCTGCCCTCCTTCCACCTTTACGCTTTGTTAAAGTTCTTGACAGATTGGATTATACTTAGTAACACTAGTGAAGGTGATTTTCTTTATTCAGTTTACTGATTCAAATGCTGATCTCATTCAGAAACATCCACACAGACACACCCAGAAATATGTTTGACCAGCTATCTGGGCATCCCTTTGCCCAGTCAAGTAGTCACATAAAACCAACCATCATGACTTTACAACAGATTTAGTGGAATTAATGAATGAACTAGAACTCCTGTAATGGTTTATTTCAGTCATTCACCTTACTGCTCTGAGTGTTTTCCACCGTGCTAGTGAGTAGATAGCCACTAGCCACATGTGCTGTTTACATAGAAATTAAATAGAATTTAAAAAAATCAGCTTTGCAATCACACTAACAATTCAAGAGCTTAATAGTTATCTGTGACTAGTAACTACTGCATTGGACACAAAAGATATAGAACGTTTTCACCATTACAGAAAGTAGAAATAACTGCCATATACCCTTAAAAGTTTAGAGAAGCCAAAAAGCTTTGTTTATGCAGGTTATAACTATATATAATTACTGTGTTATAAATTTACCAAATAAATTAAAATAACATTCACCTGTTTTAAAATAACAGTAGTAAAATAAACACTTTACATATCTTCATCTAACTTAATGCAAGACTGCTACATTTTCATATATATTTCTACTTTTATCTCTTGAGATCTGTTGTTTTGGTTGAAGTACATCCTGCCTGATACAGATATGTAGTTGGGAAAAGGAATATTTTACTAGTCTTTTCAGATAATAGTGGGGATATATATATATATATATAATGTAAAAATTAAGTGGAATTTTCTAAAATAAAGTTGCAAATGTGAAATTGAAAACTATATCAGTAAACTTTTAAAACTTTGTACTTCAAAAATCCATTAGTCTATCATGCACTTTGAATAGATCCCTTCTCTATGCAATATTTTAAAGGTCATGAATTGGCATTTGGGAAATATTGATGCACTGAGTTATGAAGATCTTTCCATTGTTGGCTCCTTTTGCTATATAATATAAAAAATCATATATGCCAATATAGTCATCAGTCTTACCAGACAAAAAGCCTTTACATATCATGAAGTTGTCAACCTAATGATGACACATGTAAGTTTTTAAAATTCTAACTTTTACTTAAAAGCTCAAATTTTATCATTAATAATTCACTCAGGTATTTTGCTTGAATTGTTAACTCTTTTCATTTAAAAAAAATCTGTCAAGTGCTCAAATCTGAATAACTATCATTTGTCTGTTAGTATTATTCTAAGTATATATGTTCTACTAAAAAATGTGGTTAGGAGGAACCAAGATGGTGGCAGAGGTACATAGCTGTACTTACTGCCTCACACAACCACATTAAAACTACAACTGAAAGAAAAAACAGATATCATCCAAAACCATGGGAGGTCTGACTGAGTAGAAGTTCTACAACTAGAAGGAACGAGAAAAGCACAAGACTGGTAGAAGGTGAGCAGGTGTGGAAGTGCAGAGGTACAGAAGTGCACAAAATGGGCTGGCAACTGGGTATGCTGTTGTCTTTTTCAATCAGGAGGGAGATACAAGCTCCAAATTGCTCTGAACTCCAGTTCCAGGCAAGACTCTGGGTACCTAAACTCATATGGGGAGAAACTGGACTGTCTGGCATAAGGATAGTAACACAAGGACAGCTTTCTTGCAGAGTTTCTTGCAGTGATCATTGTTCCTGCATGGGGCCATAGGACACAGAGACCTGGGGACCTTTTTGAGGCAGGGCTGACTGGCAGCCATTACTGTTTGCTCCACCCTGGTGAATCCCTGAGACCTCGCCCCACCCAATTTACAACCCCACTCAAGCTGTGCTCAGAAGCTTTTGCATATGAATGGCCTGCCTTTTTGCAATCTAAAACCTAACAAACTTCTGCTGGGTCAAAGAGTGCCAAAACTTCCAAAAGAAGGCCTTAGGCTCAACAGCAGCCTGCATTGGTTCATAGCTGGGCCTCATCCGCGAACTTCTAAAGCCCAAACAAAGAGAAAAATCTGCAGATCTCTCTGTAGCTCCTGCAGGGTGGCCTCAGGCAGTGGCTGACTTTGCACCTCCTTGGAGATCCAAGAGCCATTGTACCCAGTGGTCACTGTGAGACCATACCAAATTACAACTCTTCACATCCATAAGAGACACACTCAAGGGGCAGATTCAGTGAACACCAAAGCCTTGCTGAAGCAAGTCCTGTCCCATAAGGGTGTCTCTAGCACAGCAGTTCTTCCATTGTAGATACAGCTGGTCCTCACAGCCAGTTGGCCTGGTGGTTAATTCCTCCTAGTGATACCAACAGCAATCAAGGCTCAACTACAAGAAGGTTGTGCACAAAGCCCACAAAGGGGTGCACCAAGATTGTCCACCTCTGGTAATTAGGGAGGCTGAGCCGCTGGTACCTATAGGACACCTAGCACACAATGACACTCTATCAATGCAGGCAAGCAGCCAAAATATGGAGACAAAGAAACAAGTCACAAACAAAAGAAATGGAGGAAAGCAAACTACTGGATATGGAGTTCAAAACCATGGTTATAAGATTACTCAAGAATCTTCTAGAAACCTCTGAGAAATTTAGTGAGACCCTCAAGGAAATGAAAAAGGACCAATTAGAAATTAAGCATATATTTACTGAAATAAAGAATAATAGACAGAGATCCAACAGCAGACTAGAGGATCCCAAGAATCAAGTTAAAGATTTGAAATATGAAGAAGCAAAAAACTCCCAACTGAAAAAGCAAAAAGAAAAAATAATCCAAAAATATGAAGATAGTGTCAGGAGCCTCTGGGACAACTTCAAGTGTACCAACATCCGAATTATGGGGGTGCCAGAAGAAGAGAGAGAGCAAAATATTGAAAACCTATTTCAAGAAATAATGACAGAAAATTTCCCCTACCTGGTGAAAGAAATAGACTTAGAAATCCATGAATTTCAGAGAAACCCAAAACACATCATACTTAAAATGCCAAGGGCAAAAGACAAAGAGAGAATATTAAAAGCAGCAAGAGAAAAACAGTTAGTTACCTATAAGGTAGTATCCATACGACTGTCAGCTGATTTCACAACAGCTGATTTCTCAACAGAAACTATGCAGGCCAGAAGGGAGTGGCAAGAAATATACACAGTGATGAATAGCAAGAACCTAAAACCGAGATTACTCTACCCAGCAAAGCTATCATGTAGAATTGGTCAGATAAAGAGATTCACAGATAAGAAAAAGCTAAAGGAGTTCATCACCACCAAACCAGTATCATATGAAATGCTGCAGGGTATTCTTTAAGAAGAGGAAGAAGAAGAAAAAGGTAAAGATAAAAATTACGAACAACAAAGTGACAACAAATACATATCCATCAACAAGTGATTCTAAAAATCAAGTGAAAAAAAAAACTTGATGGACAGAATAAGCTGGTGAATATAATAGAATCACAGGCATAGGAAGGGAGTGGACTGACAATTCTAAGGGGGAAGGTGATGTGGGAGCTGGCAGGAAGAGACTGGACAAAAATCATACACTTATGGATGAGGACAGTGGGGGATGGGGGCAGGGAAGGACATTGGGTGGGGTCGGAACCAGGTTGATTGGAGCTACGGGGGGAAAAAAGAGGAACAACTGTAACAATCTGAACAATAAAGATTTATTTTAAAAAATGTGGTTAGTTCTATCCCACACATCTTTTTTCTTAGGATTCCCATTCACATGTTGGGGTGGAACAGAAGTGCTTTATAGGAATTTCTTATTCACATCTTTACACAGAACATTAAAAATACATGTATTCAGTAGTTGAGATTTTTAAAAGTCAATATTTTTCTAATTCATCAGAATGTTCTTTTTTAAAAAAAGGGAGGGGAGTGTAATTTCGTACCCCTAAAATTTATATGTTGAATTCCCAACTCTGGTTCCTCAGGATGTGACTGAATTTGTAGATAAAATCTTTAAAGAGGTAATTAAGTTAAAATGAGGACATTAGGATAAGCTCTACTTCAATATGCCTGGTGTCATCATAAGAAGAGGATATTAGGACATGAGGAAGACCAGGTATCTGCACAAGAAGAAGACAACTTCTACAAGCCATGATGAGAAGTCCCCAAAGAGGCTAACCGTAGCAACACTTTGCTTTTGGACCAGCAGGATCCAGAAATGTGAGGAAATAAATTTCTTATTTTTAAGCCACCAATTTGTGGTACTTTATACGGTATTCCCAGCAAACTAATACAATGAATACAATAAGAAATACAATGACTGCTAGTATGGTTTGGTGTTATTCTCATGATTTGTACTGAAGGAGTAGCAGTTTGATTCACCTTTATTTTTGCACTATCATTTCAAATATCAATCCAGTGAAAAAAACAAATTACATTCATTATTATTAAATTGTTGCCATTCTTAATGAAAATAGTGTTGATTAAAATTTATCTGAAAGTGTCTTAAAGACACCTAGGGGACTGGAAGATAGTTTGAGAACCACTAGGTTATCCATGTTATACACTTTATTTTATTGTTATTATTCCTCAGCTGGCCAATCTGGGAGCCCACTAACTCCATATTTTCTAAAATGTATAATGATTCACATACATTGGAAAGATCTCAAAATATCTATGTCCATAATAATTTTTCAAAATGTATATAAAAGCACTATTTCTTGAAAAATAATTAATATCACAGTTAAGTCTTCTCTGTTCAACAGTATCTCTGAATAAAAAAAATAGTAACTTTGAACATAGTTAAAATAATAATTTAAAAACTCTATACTACTTTTTCTTGAACAAATTTAATTAGAAAGAGTTGATAGGATTAGGGCAAAATACTTCCACAACTAATGATGTTTATTTTGTTGCCAACTCATTCATTGCAACCACTCTGGAACTCTACTTATTGGCAACTTACTGAATTATATTAAGTCAGTATTTTTAATCATTTTCTTTGAGACACATCCTGTTTCTTGCATCCCAAAGCATTAACAGATATAGAGAGGATATTATAATGACAAGGTTTTATTTTTTTATTGTTTAAAGTATTACATATAGTATTGCACATGTCTCCTTTCCCCCCCATTGACCTCTCCCCAGCCATGTCCACCCCGTAGCACACGCCCTCACCCCATAGTGTCTGTGTCCATTGGTTATGCTTATCTGCATGCATACAAGTCCTTTGATTAATCTCTTACAACCCCCTCCCCTCCTCTGCCTTCCCTCTGAAGTCTGATGGTCTGTTCGATGCTTCTCTGTCTCTGGTTCTATTTTTGTTCATCAATTTATGTTGTTCACTAGAGGCCTGGTGCACAAAAATTTGTGCACTGGGGGGGGGGGGGGTGGTCCCTAAGCCCGGCCTTGTGCCCTCTTGCAGTCTGGGGCCCCTCTGGGGACGTCCACCTGCTGGTGTGCCTGGCCAGCCTGGGTGAGGGGCCGACGTCTGTTTGCAGGCTGCAAGCTCCCCAGTGGGGAACCTCACCCCATGGGGGTGTGGCAAGCCTGGGTGAGGGGCTGAGAGCACTTTTCAGGCTGCCCACAGCTCCCATTGACTCTCAAGCCTTCCACCTGGGAAGCGATGGGGTGGCCAGGGCACGCCCGGGGAGGCCACTCGGGCTTCTGCCTGGGAAGGTATCGGCAGGCCCAGGGTGCCCGATCCTTCCCAGGATGGAGGCTCAGTGCCCAGCCTGCTCGTCCTGCCCCCCGCCCCGCCCCTCTGGTGCCTGCCTGCAGGAACGAACCGATTTCAGTGCAGACACACGGAGGCAAGCCTTCGTGTGCCCGTGCCATGCTTGGTGGCTTTCCAGGCTCCAGAGGAGGTGCGGGGCAGTGGGTGGCTCGCTCCTCCCACCCCCCGTCCCGCTCCTCCGGTGCCTACCTCCAGGAATGAACCACGGAGGCTTAAAACCTCCGTGTGCCTGCCTTGTGATTGGTGGCTTTCTAGGCCACAGTCTCAGGCCGGCTTGCTCTCCCGCCCCTGTGACTGCCCTGCTGCCTGGAACCCATCTCAGGCCTGCAGCCGGCTTGTCCCAGGCTGCGGCCTCTGCCATCTTGACTGGATAATTTGCATACATTTGCTCTGATTGGCTGATGGGTGTGGCTTAACCATCCCAAAGAAATGGTCAATTTTAATATTATGCTTTTATTAGTTTAGATTATATTCCACAAATCAGTGAGATCATGTAATATTTGTCTTTCTCTGACTGGCTTATTTCACTTAGCATAATGCTCTCCATGTCCATTCATGCTGTTGTGAATGGTAAGAGTTCTTTTTTTATAGCAGCATAGTATTCCATTGTGTAGATGTACCACAGGTTTTTAATCCATGCATCTGCTTATGGGCACTTAGGCTCTTTCCAAATCTTAGCTATGGTGAATTGTGCTGCTATAAACAGGGGTGCATATGTCCTTTCTGATTGGTGTTTCTGATATGTTGGGATATATTCCTAGAAGTGGGATTATTGTGTCAAATGGCACATTTTAAATTTTTTGAGGAAACTTCATATTGTTTTCCACAGTGGCTGCACCAGTCTGCATTCCCACCAGCAGTGCATGAAGGTTCCTTTTCCTCCATAGCCTCTCCAATGCTTGTTGTTTCTTGACTTATTGATGATAGCCAATTTTTTAACAAAAATAATATATATATTAAATTTATCCCTTGTTTTTAATACAAACCTTAATAATTAGGATCAAAATTAGAAAAACAAATGATTTTATATTATCTTATTATAGTAAACAATAAAATAAAAATGTTAATGAGTGAAACCTGTTCTTTGTGTCTATGAGTTTGTTCCTGTTTGATTTGTTCATTTATTTTGTCCTTTAGATTCCAGATATAAATAAAACCATGTGGTATTTGCCATTCTCTGTCTGACTTATTTTACTTAGTGTAACACTCTCTAGTTTCATCCATGTCACAAATAGTAAGATTTCATTTTTTATTGGTAATTAATATTCCAATGTATATATGTACATATTCCAAGGTATATATGTACCACCTCTTTTTTATCTAATTGTACATTGATGGACACTTAAGTTGCTTATATATCTTAGCTACCCTATCTAATAAAGAGGGGGTATGCAAATCGACTGTCACACTGTCACAAAAATGGCATCCCCTACAGCGGAGGCAGGGTTTCTGTAACACAAGATGGCTGCATCCACAGAGGAGGTGGGATTTCCATAACACAAGATGGCTGTACACACAGCAGAGGCTGAGTTCCTATAATGAACCCTAATGAGCAATCAGCAGGGACCTGAGGCTGTGTGGTGCTGGGTTGGAGCAGGGAACCTAAGGCTGCACCCCCTGCTCATTGGGGCTTGACAGGGGACCACAGAACACACCCTCCACCCCGGCACCAGGCTGGGGGACCTCAAGCTGCTCTCCCCACCCTGGGCCGGGGGACCTGAGGCTGCACCCCCCCACCCGGTGGGGCTTGACAGAGGACCTGAAGCTGCTCCCCCCTCCCAGTGCCAGGCCAGGGGACCTGAAGCTGTGCCCCCTGCCCAGCAGGGCTTGATGATAATCTCAGATCATGCCCCCAACCCAGTAGGGCTTGAAGGGGAATCTCAGGCTGTACCCCCTGCCCAGCAGGGCTTGACGGGGGATCTCTGGCCACACCCCCACCCTGGTATGGTTTGACAAGGAACCTCAGGCTGCCTACCCTGCCCAATGCTGGTGGTGCTTGACAAGGGTAGGACTTGCTGGGTTTGGATCTTGCCCAATGGGAGTGGGCCCAGTTGGGTCTGGGTCTCGTGAGATTTTGAGGCTCCATGGGTGGGTGGGGACTTAACTCTGAGTCTCACGGTGCATCCCAGACTCTGACAGGAGGAAGATTTTTATATACATTTTACTAATTTTCTTTCATCTCTGACACTTCTAATATAGAGAAAAGGTGAATAGCAATATTAAATATTTCCTCTAATCCCTTTTCAATGTGCACAAATTTCGTGCACTGGGCCAATAGTTGTATATAATGATGTAATAAACACAGAGGTGTATATATCTTTTTTAATTAGTGTTTTGAGTTTCTTTGGATAAGTACCCAAAAGCTCTATTTTTAATTTTTTGAGAAACTCCCATACTGCTTTTCAGATTGGCTGCAGCAATCTGTATTCTCACCAATAGTACACGAGGATTCCCTTTCCTCCACATCCTCACTAATACAGTGCTGATTTACTGATGACAACTATTTTTATAGGTATGAGGTGATACCTCATTATAGTTTTAATCTGCAGTTCTTTGATGCCTATTTTTTCCTGATAATTGCTCCTGAACAATGTAAACCAGTGTTTACATTGCAAATTCATCAACACCTGTGTGGAGTACCTATATGCACTCATTTAATTGATGAGGTGTTTGTTCTATAAGAATATATTGGGTGCCTTCTTTTGGGCTTAATAGATTGAAGCACATGCTCCACAGCATAGCTGAGTTTCCTTAGGGATAAATGCTTGTGTGGGAGCACATGGAGAAATCATTTTTAGTGCTAGAATGATTTCTCCCATATAACACAGTGTTCAGATACTTGTTAAATATAATATACAGATTCTATATAATAAAGAGCTAACATGCAAATGGTCATCAAGCCCTTATGCCGTCTCACCATAAAGGCTCAGACATTCAACACTGGGGAGAAAGGAATGGGACCAGCCAGGCACAGATGAACTTGAAAGAGAGAAATGGGGATCAGCCAGGTACAAATGAACTTGAAAGAGAGAAATGGGGATCAGCCAGGCACAAATGAGCTCATGAGAGAGGAATGGGGACCAGCCAAGCTGTGGCCCAGGAGAGGGGCAAGCTACCTGCCCCATGGTCCTGGGCATCTGTGGCTGTTGCCTGAGCTAAGCCACCCACCCACAGTCCTCTGCAGCTGTGGCTGGCCTGGGTGAAGCCAACCTTGGTCCTGGGTGCTTGTGGCTGGCCAGAGGAAGGAAAGTCCAGCTCCTGGGTGCCTGTAACTGGCCAGAGGAAGGACTCTTGTGTCCCAGGTGTGGGGCAAGGCAGAGGCAGTTAGAGGTGATCAGGCCAGAAAGAGAGCAGTTAGGGGTAATCAGGCAGAGGGACTAGAGGTGATCAGGTAAGCAGGCAGGTGAGTGGTTAGGAGCCAGTGGTCCCAGAGTGTGAGAGGCAGTCAGACATCCTCCAAGGGATCCTGGATTAGAGAGGGTGCAGGCACACCCTGTGCATGAATTTTGTGCACTGAGCCTCTAGTAATAAATATGAAGATAATGTAAGGATCTACTCACAGAAAAATATTGAGTCTATTTGCTCTATAGGTACATGTTGCTTAACCGGATTGATCTCTCCAGGTAAAAAATATTAGTCTACTGCCTAGACTTTAAAACCACCAATAAAATTACCTTGAATGAGGTCATATTTACTGTGACTTCAATCCTCAGCTTTTAAAAAAGGTTTACATTAAAAATGATCTATTTGAAAAATAATGCCATGACTTTTGCTAAGCTGCAGTTGAAGGTAGTGCTACTGGCTTACCCACTGTTCATACAAAAATAAAATTTCTGGTAAATTTTTGCTTGCCTGATGTTATCTCTTCAGAGGAATTTCATATTATTTACTTTGCAATGAAAAGGCAAAATGATGCCTTATTATGTTTTGCTCTTTTTATATGGGTTTAAACCCCAAACTTACTGTTCAACAACCAAGTGGTTAATGGCTTGTAAATACATTTTTGCTGCTCTCTATTTGGCTTCTACTACTAATTACCTTATTTTGCAATATGTTTAGAATGTTTGCTTTTATATAGGGTATTTAGCCAAATGGAATGAATGCTTTTACAAGAAAAGTCACAAAGCCATTCAACTTAATATTGTGAAGTAATTCAGTGGGTGCCAGGATATTCAAATCAATTCAATATTCAGGCAGCCCTTCAATTCACTGTTGTGTCAGAAATTGGCAGTTGCAAAGGGAGTATAAGACATGGTGTTTTAGTCTTGCTCATTTAAAAATAATTCACAATCTTTATTTAGAAAGTTTCTCTCAAATCTTAAATAATTGGGAAAAAATATACATATCTTCAAGGGAAAAAATTTAATAGTACTCAAATTAAACACAGAAAACTTAAAATCCCTGAGGATAGGCTATAACCAGAGAGATATATCAAATCAAGTATTGAAGAGGTATAGTTTATGCGTGAGAGCTAATCTAGCAAACTCATATTCAAAAATATTTTGAATATTGCTCCTAAGTCTCATAGCAAGTTTATTTAGTCACAAATTGCTTTGTGTGGTGTGTTGTGTGTGTGAGTGTGAGTGTGTGTTTATGAATGTGTGTATTAAAAATTGAAGTATTGAAGTTCTTATGCATTTTAAAACTATGGAGTCACTTTAAAAGAGACATTTTCAGGGAATGAATGATTAATTAAATATTGCCATTTCATAATTATCCACACTTAGTTTTATACTCTAATTATTTTTTTGTGTTTCTAAGCTTTTCTGCTATTGGTCTTTAATAAGAGATAATCAACTCATTAGGATCCTGGGGGAAGGTAGATTGGGAGGCGGGAGAGGGAAGACCAAAATTTGCTTTCAGTTTCATTTTTTTCTACTAAGTTTTGTTGTACATCATCATGTTCGTTTTCAGTCATCTGTTTATTTTGCAGAATATAGTTTTGTCTGTGCTCTTTTTGTAGTTGTTCCTCAGGCAGATTATTGCTGCAAGATTTATCAGCACTGTGTATGGTTTTTGATTTTCCCTAATGAAGTTCTTATTTGAGCCCTGGGGTCTTGTTTGGCTCTGCTGCATTCAACTGCACGCAGAGAGAAAAGTCTCTCTGCCCTATTTGGGACTGTGTTCATAACAACTGATTTCATTCTGCGTCTGTCTTGTATTTCCTATTGTGAAGCTGTACACTTTCTAAGTAGGCAAATTCCACTCTATTGTATTATGGTATTTATTTAGGTTACAGATTTAGACTTTATAACAATTCTTATTTGGAAACTTACCACATGCCTGGTAAGTTTTGACAAAACTTTGAGGATTTTCATATTACAAAAGCACAAATCCCCTTTGAGGACATGATGCTCCTACCTCTCCCAAATGGAAAAAGAAGCATGTGAAGCGAGCATACAGCTCTTCCTATGCATTTCTTTCCATCCTCAATTAGTCTAGGCATTCACAGTCTCTATCACTTTTTATTCCATTCACGCTTTCTCCACTATATCTTTGTTCTGTTATTGTTCATTGACTATCCCATTTACTATGCCATGTTATCTCAAAGTTCAGTGCTTTTGCATAGGGAACATGAAGCCCTCCTTTAAATCCTTTGTCAAGGAGAAATAGAAACCCTTAGAGGCATTATTCAGACTGGAATGCCTAACCTGAATTCTAGAATCTGATTTAGGTTCTCACTTTCTATTCTCCACTGTACTTTGCTGAGTGTGTTTATCATAACCATGGATTGTACCAATCGGAAGTATTGGTTCAGTTGGCTGGCTCTCTCAGTAGACTGCTGTTTCTCATAGGCTAGGGGCTGCATCTTACCTACTTCCTCTCCTCCCTGTTATCTTTATGGCTTCTTCCCATTCAAAACCAAAGTCAATCCCTTTCATCACTAAATCTCACCAGCCTATACCAACCCTTAGTGTTCTCTCCCGCCTGTTAACTCCTAAAACTGATTTCTGAAAAATTAATAGTCTTATATGCTTGTTTCACTTTCTACTTCTGGTCTGATGTTTGTTCTATGCCGTATAACATGTCCAACTAGTTTATAATGAGATCCTATTATTTATCATCACCTGCCTGCCACTACATTGTGCCAAGTACAATCTATGTATATGTTTGTTCATTTAAAAATAACATTTGGTATTCAAGCAAGAATATATCCACTCCTTCATGGATACATATATGAGTATTATGTATGTGATGTATATTTATATGTAAGTATATGTATACATACATATAAACATAAATACATATGTAAAAATGAGTGTGTTCAGACAATACACATAAACAAATGCACATGTGTAGATTCATGCATATAAATGCATTTATTTATATTTAATTATGTTGTTATAATTTTTAAAGGAGAAATAGAGATTTTGTGAAGCATTATTAGGACTGAGATACTTATCTTGGTCCTCATAATATTTGTTTGGTACTCCATAAGTGTATTTATTACATCTTGGATTCTACTGAATTGAAATTGATTATATACTAGAGGCCTGGTGTACGAATTCCTGGATGGGTGGGGTCTGTTGGCCTAGCTGGCGATAGGGGCCTTTCAGGGCTGATCAGGACCAGCCGAGACTGGCTAGCCGGGGAAAGGGACTGTGGGAGGTTGGCCGGCTGAGAGGAGGAACCAGGGAGGTTGCCTGTGGGAGCACACTGACCACCAGGAGGTAGCTCCTGCATTGAGCAACTGCCCCTGTTGATCAGTATATCATGATAGCGACCATTTACACTTTTTTATGTATAGATGGGAACAGTCACTTAGGCATATATATATATATATATATATATATATATATATATATATACACACACACACACACTAGAGACCGGGTGCATGAAATTTGTGCACAGAGTGAGAGTGGGGGGTGGGGGTGGTATCCCTCAGCCCAACCTGCACCCTTTCCAATCTGGGACCCCTTGCCCAGGCAGTCAGACATCCCTTTCACAATCCAGGACTGCTGGCTCCTGAGTTCTCACCTGCCAATTGCCCCTAACCACTCCCCTGTCAGCCTGATCAAGGCCTAAACTACTCCTGTGCTGGACTGATTGCCCATAACTGCCCTCCCCTTGCCAGGATGGTCCCCCCAACTGTCCTCTCTTGGAGGCCTGGGTCCCCCCCAACTGCCCTCCCCTGCCGACCTGTGTCCCCCCGCAACTGCCTTCCCTGCAGGCCTGGGTCCCTCCCAACTGCCCTCCCCTTCAGGCCTGGGTCCCCTCCAACTGTTGCCCCTTGCTGGCCATCTTATGGTGGCCATCTTTGACCACATGGGGGAAGCCATCTTGTGATGGTCAATTTGCATATTACTCTTTTATTAGATAGGACTAGAGTCCTGGTGCATGAAATTTGTGCACAGGGTAGGGGTGTCCCTCAACTTGGCCTGCACCCTCTCCTATCTGGGAACCCTTGGGGCTGCTGGCTCCTAACCACTCACATGCCTGCTGGCCTGATCCTTCTAACTGCTTTCCCTTGCCAGCCTGATCCCCTTAACTACTCTCCCCTGATGGTCTGATCCCCCTAACTGCTCTCCTCTGCTGGCCTAATCCTCCTAATTGCTCTCCGCTGCCTGCCTGATTGCCTCTAACTGCCTCTGCCTCAGTCCTGCCACCATGGCTTTGTCTGAAAGAATATCCGGAAAGTAGTCTGGAAGATGTTAAGTATAATTAGCATATTATATTTTTATTAGTATAGATGCCCTCTTGTTCTGAAAATGCAGGTTGTTAGCAGGTTTTCCTATTGTGGAAGGGGAGCCCACAGTAGCATCCTGGGTTCTGACCAGCGCTTATGCACTGGTGCTTTATCTCAGCAGGTGAGATTCCTAGAAGAAGACTCTTGGATGTACCTTGAACATTTCTATCGATTTTGGCAAATCCTCCTCCAAAAATGTTGAACCACTTTAAACTCCCACCAGCAACCATGCATGTGCCTTCTGTCCTACTTTGATGCCAATATCATTGATTTCCCCCTAGAAGTTTCCCTCCCCTCAGCTGGACTGCTTGGCACTTGAGGCAAACTCACTGTTCAGCCGGGACTTGATTTCCCGAGATAGAATTATGGAGGAGGAAAAATAATGTTCCTCTACCCTTCTGAGTTCTTAGTGGAGGCCCTTGTAATGAAAGACAGATTACCAAGAGAAAAACAAAAGTTCATTAACATGTGTACCTTGTGTATATATGGGAGATCCCAGGGAAAAATGAATAATTCCCCAAGGTGGCTTAGAATCCAGATTTAAATACCTTCTTCCTAGGGAAAGGGGACGGGATATCTAGGCCTCTTAGAGGACAGTACATGAGTTTTAGGAAAGATGAATGGGGGTGGGGGAGATAGTTAATAACAAAGTTTGGCTGTGATGTCGACTTGTAGTCTCCTGTGAACAGGAGTCAGTGTTCACTGGCTGATGACACTTTTCTCATCAAGGGAACCTTTTGGGGGTCTGATTTTAGGCAGATTAGGAGATTTTAGTGAAAGCCTCTCCTTGCATTTGCTGTTTTTCTAGCATCTGCAGCTCAAGATCATCAATATAACAACACAGCATATGTTGGGGTGGCATGTTCTCTGACCTTCAGAATAAACCCAATAAAAGCTTGTTTCTTTTCTTAGATTATTTGCCACAGTAGTGTTATTCCCTGGAGACAGCATTCTGAGCAGACCTTCCTGGGAGTGGTCATAACATACCCTGTGCTTGTGGAAAGGTGTAGGCCATATCACTAAATAAATCAGGGTCAGTTTTCTCATCTTGTGGAAAGGGAGATAAAGTTATGATAGTTTATCTCCATTTCCATAAGTTTCCTGCAGATTTGTGTCTCTGCTGCAGTCCCAGTGGCCCAGCGCCTCCCCAGCTCTGGAGCTTGGGGTTTCTGGGTGCCAGGCTCCCCCCGTGAGCATGTGTCTCTGCTCCTCCGGCCCCAGTGGCCCCAGCGCTGCCATGGCTACGGGACTTGGGGCTGCTGGGTATTGCCCCCCTGCAGGCTGTGTCTGCTCCTCTGATGCTAATGGCCCCAGCACCGAGGTGGGGCTTGGGGCTGCTGGGTACCGGCCCCCGTGTGAACTGTGTCTATGCTTCTCAGACCCCAGTGCCACCACAGCCAAGGGTCTTGGGGCTGCTGGGTGCTGGGCCCCCTGTGGGTTGTGTCTTTGCTCCTCCGACCCCAGTTGCCCCAGCACCTAGGCGGGGCTTGGGGCTTTTGGATGCCGGCCCCCCTGTGGGCTGTGTCTGCTCCTCAGACCCCATCGCCACCACAGCCACAGGTCTTGGGGCTTCTGGGTGCTGGGCTCCTCTGAAGGCTGTGTCTCTGCTCCTCTGGCCTCAGCAGCCCCAGCGACCCCAGCGCTGCCTCAGCTGTGGGGCTTGAAGCTGCTGGGTGCCGGGCCCCCTGAAGGCTTGTGTCACAGCTCCTCCACCCCAGCAGCAATAGCAACCAAGCAGGCCCAGAGGCCCTCTGCCAGCAGGCTGGGGCAGAATGCCTGCATCATCACCATGGGGATGATGCAAGCGTCTTGTCCCAGTCGCTACCTTCTTTGTAGAGGAGTGATGGCTAATTTACATATTACTCATTTATTAGATAGGATAGATATAGATGTTTGTATGCATATGTGTGTATGAGTATGTGTGCATCTGCTAAAATATTTCTTGGTTACATAACACATTTTAAGTATAATTAAAACATTCGTCTTATATAAAAACTGCTGTTTGAAATTTTAACCCTGATAGTATGGCTTCTGTAGATGCTTGCTTGCTTAAATAATAATAAAAACAAACAAACAAACAAACAAAAAAAAACTACTCCCATTCCAGAGAGGATGTAAACTGTGCTCCAGACAGAGGTGTAAGTGCTGACACCAGGCCAGGCCTTGAGATATGGTCTCATGGCCTCTTCCCACCATGCAGGCCTTCTTTCTCAGAAGGTCCAAAAATTCCAAATTTGGGAAACAAAGGACTGGAAAAAGTATAAATAGAGAATTTTCCTCCATGTTGGGGGTTGGGGGGGAGCGGAATTTGAAAGGCACATTTTTCTCTGGGCCTGCACAGAATTTAATAATAAAATGTAACTCCCTATCTCTAAGCATGGCTTCGTTTTTCTCCGATCTTCTGCAACATTATAGTTGCTTTTATTTGGAATGTTATTAGAATAGATCCAAAATATCTTTCCAACTGATATTTAACGATAAAAACAGTTAATAAAATAGATGATATTGGGCATTTAACATGTATTCTTTTAAATTTATGTTTTGCTGTCATATGTATATATGTTGGAGCCAGATATTTTAAGTATAATTGTAATATACTTAAAACACCAGGGAAATGCTAGAAAAAATTAGGATCACTGCCATTATGAAAACAGGGATTTAATCTTGGTGGATAATTACTTGCCTAAGAAATGCTTGCACATTTATTAAAAATATTTTAATCCCTTTTCTTAAGCTGAAGGCTTACTCTCCTCATGGGCTCTTTGTTTTTTCAGGCTGTTTCCATTTGTCTTTTTCATTTTTTTTATTAGAGTTACTGTTACCCAAAGGTAACTACTCTCAAATTAGCTATGATGGGGCATTTAAGTTATTGATTGCATTTATATACACCATCATTCAAAATTAATCAATTAAATCTAAATCCCTACTTCCCTCATTTCACTTTAATTTCCCTCTTAACATCATCGTCTTCTTTTACACGCAATGCCAGTGAAAGTTCATGTAATGGTAATTCCCCATTTCCCTTTTGTACTTTTATATTTACCACTTTCTGAGAACACTGATTTTCATTATTACTAATTAGCTATATTTCCCAACCCAAAGGAACTTAGTTCTGTCCACTATTACTTTCAGCACTGCTCCACTTGAAGTGAAACAGTACTTTATAATCAGACAGTACTTTTTAAAAATAAATTAATTTTGCGAAAACTGGGAACTGGGTTGGGGGAGACAATGAGTATGTTTTCATGACTAAGGATTTGACAAGAACAAAAAATGATAGAGATTTAACAAGAACAAAAAATGATAGAAAACCTAAAGAACAAAATGCAGTCTTACCTGTTGCTAAAGTGCTCATCATGATCATAATGAACCATTTGAAACTCTCAGAAATGGGGAGAATGCATATAATTTTACCTCATTGCACATTTTTACACTTGAGATTCACATGTTTCTTCCTCATGACTTAATATTGACTTCAAAAAACCTCAGCAAGGAAAGCCTGGCAGAAATGTCTCTGAGCCCACGAATGTGGAGCCTGGGCCAGAATGAGGGATGACGGTTTCTAGGAGCATTTCTCAAGGTGGGCTTCGTAGTGCGAGTCTCACAGGAGGCCCAGCGCAAAAGGTCGAATGCCAGATAAGATTTGAGTTGAAAGGAGTCAAGTAGTAAAGAAATCTCTTCACACAATTAACCAACCATGAACTTCCACTCATTTACATTCTCTTTTGTTTTTAAAATACCTATTAAAATTTTATGGGCTGTCCTGGCCAGTGTGGCTCAGTTGGTTGGAGTGCCATCCCATACACTGAAAGGTCATGCCGTAATTCTCTGTCAGGGCACATACCCAGGTTTCAGGTTTGATTCCTGGTCTGATCTGGGTGCCTTTGATGATGGATGTTTCTCCCTTTCTCTCCCCCTCTCTCTCTCTTAAATTAATAAAAACATATCCTCTAGTGAGTGTTACAAAAATTTTATAAAAAATTTTCATAGACTATTTTGAGAAATGCTAGGACATGATATAATTGATGGTGGGTGTATAAATGAAGCTAATGCAGATTGTATTCTTTGTAAGTGTTTTTGAAAGCTTTGCTCATTGCCTCTTTCCTCTTGTCTTACAAACATTCATCAAAAAAGATATGTTACTAGAGATCCAGGCCAGATTACAAAATATACTAATAAATTTATAAAAGAAAAAGCTATTTCTATTTTAACTATTCTGAAAATTAACTTCTTAGCATAATGTTTTAATACCTGCTTGCAAAAGGAATAAACAAACAAACAAACAAACAAACAAAACCCCCAAAGCCAGTTGGTCAGAAACATTATTCAAAAATGTGTAAGAAAACACTGTCAAATAAAATGTTGTCTACTACTAGGGCTTGTATTCATTGTCAATGAATCATAGAAGTACCTTCCTTGGATAGTTAGTTACCAAGACTTCCAAATATATATATCCTATCTAATGAGTTATATGCAAATTAGGCATCACTCCGTGAAAAAAATGGCTGCCCCATGGCCACAAGATGGTGGCGCCCATAGCGACAAGATGGTGGTGCCCAGCCCGGCTTAGCCCTGCCACTGAAGTGGTCATTCCTGTTAGCCAGGCAGGTGGCAGGAGAGGCGAGTATCCCGAGGGGCGGAACAGGTGATCAGAGGGAGCTGGGGGTTCGCTGCCCAGGCCAGAGGCCTTCACCAGAGGCCTCAGGCATGGGCAAGGGTGGAGCCAAGCCAGAGATCTGATGGGGCAGGGGCAGAGCCTGTGATCGGAGGGGTATGAGGGTGCCCTACCCAGGCATAAGGCCTTGGCCAGAGGCCTCAGACCTGGGCAGGGGTAAGGCAAGAGATTGCAGGAGCTTGGGTCCAGCAGAGTCAGCCATTGGAGGGGCAGGGGAGGAGCCTGTGATCACAGGGGTCTGGGCACTGGTGGAGTCAGCAAAGCAGGGGTTTGGGGGTCCCCTGCCCAGGCCTGCAGCCTTAGCCAGAGGCTGCCAGTGGGTCAGGGGCGGAGCCAGCAATGGCATGGGGCAGGATCAGAGCCAGTGATCACAGAGGCCTGGGCTCTGTGAAGCCACTGATTGGAGGGGCATGGGGGTCCCCTGCCCAGGCCTACAGCCTCTGCCAGAGGTTACAGGCCTGGGCAAGAGTGGAGCTGGGATTGGAGGGGCAGGGGTGGAGTCGGTGATCAGAGTGAACTACAGAGGAAATACCTTTTCTTACTGCTCATTGGCTAAGCTCCCTGTATGCTACTGGTAATATTCTTAGTAACTTGGGTAATAAGAATCCAAAAAGATGATCTAGGGTTTTTTCACAATACTTCTGGAAAAAAAAAAAAAATGAAGGTCCACTGATGAAGGGCTAGGAAATGTCATATCCTGCCCTAACTGGTTTGGCTCAATGCATAATGCCTCAGCCTGCTGATTGCAGGGTCTGGGTTCAATTCTGACCAAGTGTGTGTACCTAGGTTGTAGGCTCCTCCCTGCCTGGGTCCCAGGTCAGGGCATATGCAGGAGGCAACCAATCAAAGTGTTCCTCTCACTTTGGTGTTTCTCTATGTTTTTCTCTTCTCTTTCACATTCTCTAAAAATCAATGGAAACATATCCTCAGGTGAGGATTAAAAAAAAGGAAAGAAAGAAATGTCATATCCTATGAAAGACACATCTTGAAAATGCCTAAAGAAAGTTGTCATTTCTTCATGGTGAAGGGACTGAAGTGTGTGCTGATGAAAACACCTTGGTGGCTGCGGTGACTGGCAGTGGCTTCAGCAGTGGGGTGATAGGGCTGGTGGCTTCCCCTAATTAAGCTGGTTGCCTCCCATAAAGGGAGGCCAGCTTCTGGCTTAGGCAAGCTCCCCAAGGGGATCAGGGAGCAGGCCTAAGACATCAGTAGGACACCCCCTGATGGCTCCCAATATGTGAGAGGGGGCTGGCTGGGCTGAGGAAGCCACCCTATCCCCAGTGCACAAATTTCGTGCACCGGGCCCCTAGTGTATACATCATCTAATAAAATAGTAATATGCAAATTAACCATTACTCCAAAGCCACACCCACCAGCCAAGCCATGCTTCCATTCCATCAGAGTGGCTATATGCAAATTAACCCAGTCAAGATGGTGGCTGGCAGCCATGGAGCTAAAGCAAACAGGAGGCTTCTATTGCATCAGCGATGAAACTGCCTGCCTAGGCCAGCTGGGTCTCTGCTCAGAGCAACAATGTTTCAATTATAGAAGCCATGGAGCTGAAACAAACAGGAGGCTTCCTTGCCTGCCTAGGCCTCGGCTCACGGCAACACAGTTTCAATTATAGAAGATAAATAAACCCCACAATTCTGACCCAGCCCACCTTGCTGTGATGTTGGGTCAATGGGAGCTGTGGACAGCCTGAAAATGGCCCTCAGCCCCTCACCCAGGCTGGCCACACCCCCATGGGGTGAGGGTTCCCACTGGGGGCTTGGCCAGCCTGCAAACAGCCATCAGCCCCTTACCCAGGCTGACCAGGCAAGGCAGCAGGTGGACATTCCCTGAGGGGTCCCAGACTGTGAGAGGGCACAGGTCCAGCTGAGGGACCTTCCTGAGTGCACAAATTTTTGTGCACCGGGCCCCTGGTGTGTGTGTGTTTGTGTGTGTATTTTATATATATATATATTTAATATATATATATATATATATATATATATATATATATATATTCCAATAAAAGAATATATTCAAATTAACCCTCACTCTGTTATACCCACAAGCCATGCCCACCAACCAATCAGGCACAAATATGCAAATTAACTCAACTAAGGTGGTGGTGGCCACAGAGCTGGAGTTGCCCCTAGCAATGGAGGAAGCCAGGGCCCTGTGGGCCGTGAGCTCTACTCAAGGCTACAAAGTTTCAATCATAGAAGATAAACAAACCTCAGACACCTGCCAGGCTGGGACCTTGGGTTGCCAGAAGCAACCCAGGCTTCAAGCGGGGGACCAAGGCAACTAAGTTTCAATTATAGAAGTTAAATAAATCCCAGACACCTGCTTCCAGCCAAGCATCCCAGTAGGAACCTGAATCCTGAAAGGGCTGTGGGCAGCCTGAAATGGCCATTAGGCCCTCACCCAGGCTGCCCAGGCATGCCAGCAGGTGGACATCCCCCAAGGGGTCCCAGACTGTGAGAGGTCATAGGTCAGGCTGAGGGACCCCCCCCCCCTACAAGTGCACAAATTTTTGTGCACTGGGCCTCTAGTGTGTGTATATATATATATATATATATATATATATATATATATATATATATATTTCTTATAGCTTGACTACTGAAAAGAGAAAATGTATTGACTAAATGATGCAAAAGCAGGTCAACTTTGTAATTCTTTATAAATTAAACACACAACCATGCAGATTTCTTGCCTCTGTTTCTGGGTTTCTTGAGATTTCTCTGGGCCTGAAGAAATTCCTTCTGAGGCTGCAGACCAAAACCAAGACCAACAAATTCATCAAGGTGAAAGAGTTCTTGAAGCCTTTTGGAGATAGCATAGTGTCTTCCTCTTCCAGCTAGCATGTCTACTCATCTTTTCTTTTGAAATCTTACAAATTGGCTTTCTGTTATTACAGTGTCTATTCCCATCTCTACCATGAAGTGAAATTTAGCATGAATTTTACAATGCTCTTCTTTGGAAGAGATAAATTCCATTTTCACAAATTGAGGACATTAATTATCATTTGTTTTTAAAATTCTTTCTTACAACATTGATGCATGTTTTTTGTAGTTAAGGTAGAATAATCAAGAGAGATAGTGTATTCTTATTTTAATAAAGCTTCTGATAATTTTGCATTTTTTCCACTTAAATTCTATAAAGCAATGATTAATTTTAAATTTCTCTACCATTTATCATATTTGTAATTAATATATTATCTTTAAAATATATATGTATTGCCATTGTATTTTATTAATGCAACATTATTTGTGATTATTCTAATACTATTTTATTTTCATATTGTTAATCTAAATTAAATAAAACTGTATTGTCCATTTACCATGTCTTTTAGAATACTTTATATGAATGCTTCACATTTATTTTCCTTTTCTATTTATACTATTACTATAATTACTATTTTAAAGAACACAAACTATTTCTAGAGACAATGGTCATATAATTGTACTTAAAAGTAAAAAAGAATGAAACATTTATGAAATACAAAATAGAAAATTTTTTTACCCAGTCCTTATGATAACTTTTCAACATAACCATCATTTTTTTTTAAAAAAAGCTATTGCTAGCTATTCTAGAGCTAATATCCACTTTTGTCTAATCCACTTTCTTCATATATTTATATATATAAATTATTAAGTTATTTTGTAGCTAAGAAGTTTTTGTTTTTTCTACATGAAGGTCTTTTGGGATGAGAAAGGTCAGATCTGGAAATTAGTGGTAATAGAGTGGAAACTTTAGTTTCAAATGCTTTTTACATTCTTCATTGATGTCTTTTAGTCACTACTTTATATCAATGTCAATTTTTAGTTGTCATTGCCCAACCCACAGCAAATGAGAAAGGAGATTATGCTTTTGGTCACAAAATATTAATACAGAGTTCTAAAAGTGATAGCATTATCTGTTCATAATTTGTCTATAAGCAAGTTTGTTTTACATAAATGGCTTTTTAACAAATTTGAAATGTGAATACATTTTATTTTTCCCAGTGAGTACACAATACACAATTCTTTGACAATACTATTAATCAATGTTACGCCAATTTCTTTTCTGATCTAACAACATCAAATAAAACATTAAGATCGTGAATGCTGTCTGGTGACGTAAACAAAGTACATTTAAAAAAAGAATCATCTATAAAGCAAAATATAAGAAGTCTACTCACGGCCACAAAATCCCTTATCTTGAAACACTTTAAAGTCACAATAAATGCTTGTGTAAATTATAAGAAAACTTAGCAAATGGAATTTCATCTAAAATGTATGGTTGTTCCTTTTGATGTACACATTATAGAGAAGTAATATAAAAGTAATTTCACCTCTAAGGTAATGTGGAAAGACATGTTGCATTACACCGATTCTTGTAATGTAATTTTATAAATACAATATACAAATGAACAAATCAGTGAGTGTCATGGTTTACATTTTTTAATACTGACACACAATCACTTTCCAGTGGAGAAAATAAAGCAGTTTAGAGTTCATTGGTAATGTTATCATCATGTTGTCAGTGGACAATTGCACAATTTAGTTCAATAGGAATTTGGAGGTTTTCTACCGAGCTTTTACAAATTTTCAACTCAAACTCCATTGAAAATATATCTTAATACCCAGAGCATTAAACCATGACATAGAAAACCATTTAATCTGTTTTGTTTTTTTTTTAACTTAAAGCAAGTAAACTTGCAATGTTTTTTTCTTCCTTTGGTTGCATACATGTTGATCTTGATTTTCCTATATTCTCTCTTGAGCTGGATTCTAATCCTGTGAAGGAATCAATTGTTTTCATGTCCCTGTACTCTCCCACCTTACATTAAATATGGCGTGGAACATTTTTGGAGAAGGGGTTTTTTGACTCTGCCTCATACACTAAGGAATACCTGAGTTGGACACTGATTCCACTGTCCCCAATGGAGACCTTGCCTGTTATGAATGAAGCTGGGCTGTGGGGTACGACTGCATACCAGTGTTGTTTTCATGCAGTAAGATTACATCTGCTCCCACCCAGAGTTCCTTCTAACAGCTTATCTGGGCCTGTCTGCTTAGATCTGCAGAAGAGTGAGCTCAGTGAATTTCTAAACTGTCATTCAATTGGCTACAAAATGAAAAATCGTGATACTTCTCATACTTGCATTTTAATGATATTTTGACATATAAGAATTAAAAGCTTTTTACCCATGGCAAGCTGACAAAGCCTTGATGCTTTGGTAGTGCTCTTGAACTCATGTGGATATCCACAGCTATTTATTGTGCTCTTATCTATTTGAGGATGGTATTTTATGTGCAATAATTGACCAACCAATTTATTTAAAACTAGATTTAATAGGGAAGGTGGACTATTCTAAAAGAATATCCCAAGACACCATAAGGTCCACCCTGACATAATATAACCATAACAGTGAATTGTATGCACTGAAGACAATTAGAGAGGTACAATACATGCCCAATCTTATTCCAGAAGTCACCCGTGTGCATATACTCTGTTTTTGAAGTCATGGTTTATTAGTCACATACACCTGCCAGTTACCAGGGGCAAAAGGTTATGTGTAATATTTGTAATGAACTAAGGTTTTAGATTACATTAGGTTATAGAGGAATGCAAAGAGGAAATACAAATGAGCAAAACTTTGCTGTTAAATAGAAAGAGGTGAAGTAAGGAACTGCATAGCTAAAAATTTAAATTCCTCACATCCTACAGTTTTGACTAAGTATACACTCATTCTGAGAAGAAATTTCTCATCCTTTTTGTCCCAAAGCAGTCAAACTTCATTAAAATTCAGACACGTATGGGAGAAAGTTGATTAAGTGTTTAGCGTGTGTGTCTCAGAATGTTCTCCTCCATGAAGAAATGAAGTGCATGACAGGAGTCGAGGCCCAGAAGGAACACTGAGGTCCTGTCTGCTCGCCTGTGTTGATGCCACCTCAAGTGACATAAAAAATAGAAACATTTGCCCTTGACCAGTTTGGCTCAGTGGATAGAGCATTGGCCTGGGGACTAAAGGGTCCCAGGTTCCATTCCGGTCAAGGGCATGTACCTCGGCTGTGGGCACATCCCCAGTGGGGGGCATGCAGGAGGCAGCTGATTGATGTTTCTGACTCTCTATTCTTCTCCCTTTCTCTCTGTAAAAAAACCAATAAAAAATATTTTTAAAAAATATGGAAACATTTAATTTTGTCATCACTGTAATAATATGACATACAGTTGGTGACTGAGCCAAAAATACTCAGTCACCAATGATTTGTCATTCCAATGGGTCCTGTATTTTAGCACTGATCCCTACTTATCATTATATTGAATATACTTTAAAGTATTCAACTACTGAATACATCATAGGAAAAACATGAGAAAGTATAACTAGAGAGAGAGTTTACAATTGTGTAGGCAGCACACGGGAAAATGTCACAAGTGGAAAGTTCTCTTCTATTTGACTGACTATACAGGTACAGTAGCTAACATATATTTCAAAGTCATTTATTTTGACCATACATGATTGATACTCAGGAAATGCTTGCTTTCAAAGTCGTGAAAACAAATGAGGCAGGACACTGTTATTAATGTCCATTTATCAGGTTCAGTTTTATTTAAAAAGTGTATAAACATGCATTTTTCTCCTTTTTGATTTCTCTTTTCAATTTACTCATTCAAAATGGGTCAAGCGTATTTTATTTGGTAGCCCATTTCTGAAAGTGTACCATAAAATATTTATTCCAATAAGTCTACTTACTGTGAACTGAACATACTCTGAGCACTGCTTTTTAAGCACTTACAACTTGGCTGTACATTTGGTGGCATAAACTTCACTTTTTTCATCAAGTAAAACACAAGGTTGCACATAGACTGCATTATTCTTTTAAAAGTCATAAATTGAAGGGATGCAGCTCTATCTTCTAGTGTGTGCTGTACATGTATTAGAAAGATGAAACAAGATATTGCAATAGAGCTTTTGTATTTCGAAGCAGCCCGAGTATGTCCTAACAATAAATTGCCTCTTTAACTATTTGCTGGATATTCTAGAGTCATTTGGTTTGTTTCCTTGGGGAACATCATATTATATTCTGACTTAATGAGTTGGAGAGATTAATTATGTTAATTCAGAAAATGCGGTTTTTTTTTTAAAAAAAAACTGTAATATAAATACAGCTCTTGTGAAACACCTTAATTTTCTTTTACTTGTTGCAATTCACAGATGGGTCAATTACAACGAGAGGTAAAGCTGATTCTAAATATCACTTTAATTTCCTTATTATATTTTAAAGCAAGTTTAGTATATCTTCGCTACCTGTATAGTTTAATGCCTATTCAGTCTTAAGTCTTAAACTTCTTTCTTTTGACCCACACTTTTATCAACAGTAAAAGCCACCATTCTGCTTTTTTAAATTTTTTTATTGACTTAGTCCCTGATGTTCAAAGAAGACTTCACTAACACCACTGTCCTTCACATCTTCCTATTTCTATACCCGACCAAAACCACCCAACGCTATTGGTTACGATCAGCGTTATCCAACCTAGCTTACAGTACAGCAACTCCCTTCACATTCAGTCTTTTCTTCATGTCACGAGGAGTAGAGATTTGTGCTTATCACCAAATAAAATCGCAGTGCAAAATTTAAACATAAATGTTACACAATTAAAAGTTAATATATGGCACCACAGCCTATTAATTCACATATAGTACAACCGACCAATAAGAACAGACAATAATGTGAACAGAGCTAAAAAGAATGAGCTTGCATAGCAATGCACAAAAGAAATTATATACAGAGGAAATCCTTTGCTTCCTGGAGGACGAGCTTTGTTTTCTTTCTTTTTTGTTTACTCCTGACAAGAAAGAGTTAAGGTGGGTGGTGTACATAACAGAAGAACACAAGGAAAGTATCTGTGGGATATGTGTGGCTGTGTGTGTCTTTACATTGCATTTACAGTTCTTTTAATAGTACATAAATAAAGAAATTGTTCATTGCACTGTTTAAGTGTCATCACTTCCATGAGTTCAGACCTGATGGTCCTTCAGAGCAGCTTTGCATGTCTCATCTCAGTTACTCTATAAAGAGAAAAACAAATCAGGAGTAAGTCTGCATTTAAGTGCAGTATCCTTCATCCAGCATACCAAAAACCAGAGGGGCAGATAATAAGTGAAGGTAACATCATCAACTAGAGTCCGTGAGTTTTTGAATTTAAGAAATTTTACTCAAATGAGATGGGAAGGGGAGAAAAAAGAAACCCGGTGGAATTTGGATATTTAAAATTCAACTGGAGCTATTTTGCACCCTTGTGAATTCATAATTATTCCAAAATAAAAGTTAAAGAAAAATCCAACTACTCATGAATCAAAATAAAAATTATAACCATAGCTTAGTAATAATCAGGTTAGTAATATGAAACAATAACTCATATCAATAAATAATTTAAAGTTTTGAAAGTATTTTTAGTTTTCATTATTTCATGTCATCCCCAGTCTGCCATGTGAACATAATAGCAATGTAATTTTTTAGATAAGAAAAAAGATTAGGAAGGCAGTTTACTTTCTCTTTTCACATAACCAGTAAGCAGTTAAGGAGATTGGAACCCAGGGCTGTTCCTTAGCAGTGTTTCTAAACTGTAATGAAAGAAGCAGTTGAACATATTCAGCAACTATTATTCTGAAGTAGAATAGAAAAATTGGTAACTTTCCTGCTGAAATTAATAAGAGTTCAATGTTTTTTTACTGTGGCATACAGTAACATTCTAAATTTCTCTATTTCCTAGTACTTTACAGATTAGTTGTACCAGACACCATTATTGGTTCCCTATTCAAAAAGAGAAATTTATTTCTAAGTTATGTTGTAATAGTCAAAGTATTTCAAGTTAACTAAAATCAAAGATCAACATTTCAAGGTTGATTCATCAAATAAAAAATAAAAAAAAGAATTCCTAAGGAAGTTTTGTAAAACTACCAAAAAGTATTGGCAAGCTAATACTCAGTTTAAAAAGGCAAAGAAAGCTACAGAGTGGACCATATTTAATCAACTTATGAGTATTAAAATTAATTGCCTATGTTAAGATAAATTTTGTATAATATAAATCAAATTTGAAAAAAAGGACATGTTTATTAAATTGACTGCTGTAAACAGCAGTGGTCTAAGTTATAAACAAACCTGTTCAAAATTATAGTTGATCTCATAGTAGAGCAAGTTTTCTATTATTGTGAAATTTGTTTATTCTGGCAATGTTATTGATGCGGTTCAGGACATGCTACCCCAAAATATGGCACCTTGGAATATTTTACATCTTAAGTGAAGGAGTTTGAGGACACAGCAAAAGCAGGAAGGTCGCTCTGGCATCCCATTCATCCATCTTTCCTCAAACAGATTATAAAACTGCCCCGTGACAGCTACCCCTGCCCTCGGGCCAGGAGGAAGGAGGACATTCTTATCACAAGAGTTGGGGCTGAGAAATCTGTATAAACAGACCTTGTTAAACTAACCCTCATCATCCTAGTTACTTCTTCACCGTTCACTACTCTTAGCTCAAACCCTTCTATGTGGTCAGTTCTTTACATACATGTTGTTTCTTTGTCTAAAAGATAGAAAAGTTTCCGCTTCTTGTCGGTTTTTTAGACCTTCATTCTATTGAGAAGGTTCCCATGTATATGCAAAAAAATTAATAAAATGTTTGTTTGTTTTTCCTGTTAACCTTTGTCAGTTTAAATTTTAGATACAGCCAGGGAGCCTAAGAGGGTTGAGTAAAGCTTTTTCCTCCCCTCTGTCATTACACTGACATTCCTTCTAGGTCACCACAGCCTCTTCAATCTCCTGCGGCACTTACATAATTCACTTGTAAAGTGTCCTTGGCTATTTGAGCCCAGAGAGCCTACGTCAAGGAGGTCGCTGACATTGCGCTGGTGGGCCCCCTTCAGCACCTCAGCTTTCCTAGGTCCAGTGGATCCTTTAGAAGATGCTGTTCCTGATGAGCTGTGACCTCCTGGAGACGGAAAGTTGGGCTTGCTGTAGGGCACCAAGGTCTCCTCTGGGAAAAAAGAAACAAAGTGTTTAACAGCAGCATATTGGCAAACAAACTTAACTTTAAATATTTAGCTCAAGATGAACTGTTTTACCATTTTGATTTTTAGGAAAATTAAAAATATGAGATTTAATAAGACTTGAAAACAGAAAGAAATTTCCATGTGCAACAAACATTTCATACAATAGGAACTAGAGCAGAATTAAAAGATGTATTAGAATACGTATACAATGTTACATATATTTGCAAAATTTAAAGATATTATAAGAGACCTGCATCCAATGAACCATATTATTTAACTAAAACATTCCTGAGAATAATTTCTGGAGTTTAGTGGAGGCTCCAATTTAATATTTCAATTAAGATTGAAAGAACATGGTTTTGACTTTAAATTATGGAAACATTTTTTTCCTCAAATTATATAAAGAACTATATATCAGCTATTAAAAATAAACTTCTTAAATTTCTATTGTTTCTTGAGAAAGAAATACATTATTTGAAAGCTTGTATTCTCCCTTAACTGAAAAAGACACTTATACATTTTAATAAATAATGTATCTGTTCTCTCTATGCATCTACAAATAATGTACATAACTAGATATTTAACACTTTGAAATGCTTTTTCTTCCTTTCTTCCTTTTTTCTCTCCCTCACTTCCCTCTTTCCTTCTCTTCTTCCTTCCTTTTTTTAAAATATGTTTTTATTGTCATTTAGAGAGAGAAGAGGGAGAGGGAGAGAGGGATATAAACATCAATGAGAGAGAATCATTCATGGCTGCCTCCTTCATGCCCCCTACTAGCGACTGAGCCCATGACTGGTGCATGGGCCCTGCGGGAATCGAACCCGAAACATCTTGGTTCCTGCACTGGTGTTCCACCACTGAGCCACACTGGGCCGGGCTCTTGCTTCTTTCTTTCTTCCTTCATTCTCTTTTTTTTCTCTCTCCACTACCTTTTTTTCTTTTTCTTTTTCTTGGTATCAATCATTATTACTACGGATATGACTAAAATAGTTGCTGACTGAATTTAGTATTTATTTACTTAGATAATCTTTTCTAGGTATCAATCATTATTACTACGGATATGACTAAAATAGTTGCTGACTGAATTTAGTATTTATTTACTTAGATAATCTTAATGACAAAGATCACATGATTCTTCTCTCATAGTCTTAATGCTGAACCTTCTTAAATGTTTCACTAAACTTAGATGTTAATATAGTTTAGCCACTGCATAAACTATATTTCTAAAACCTTGAGCACCAAGTTGTGACAAAATATAATATTAAAAATGCATGTGAAGATGACATATCTAGGATAGATTCAGTCCAAATGAATAAATGAATGTACAAGGAACTCTTTCAAATGTTGTGTGTGTGTGTTGTTAATAACCAAGGAATCTTGGCATAAGAAGAGATATTCCAGAAAATGCATTTCTGGAACAGGCTCATCACCAACCTCCCTCACCCCCAACCCCACTAAAAAAATTCCAGCCATGAACCACTAAATTTATTTTGTGATATTTTCAGGAAACTTGATATATAAACAAGAACATTCCCCCATTAAATGGTTAACAATTAACTAAATTTAATCAGCTGGAGAAAGTATAGACGCAGTTTAAAATTTTCTAACATGAGGATTCTGTGATTGGGCATTGATTCATAACTTTATTGATTATTTCAATTCAGCAATTGACTAAAGTGAAGTCTTCTTTCAAAATGACTAGTTACTTCAGTCAAAATGAGCAAATTGGTTGGAGGCAGAGTTTAAAATGACATTAAAGGTGAAATTTTGTGTCTTAAAAGTACTCAATATAAACATTGAAAAGAAAAAAAATTCAAATTGTCTCATGAGCACTATAGATGGAGGTTGGAAGTCTCTAGGCTCCAAGATCCTACGCAGAGTTTAACTTGAGGAACCATCCCTATTGGGACCAGCCTTCAGGGATGTGCTGGTGAGCTCTGCTTTGGAATTCCAAATTCAGTTAGTGATTCAAGGCAAATGCATTTCCAAAGCCTTAAACAACTGCCATTTCTAAAAGACCTGGTAGGAAAAAAATGGTAAAAGTCCACACTTTCTTGGGACTGTGCAGAACACACCTGGTCCAACACCTTGTTTGTGTAGGGCTTTCCGTATGTCTTCCTGGCGTTCTGTGGAGTTAATCCATTCCTGGGTTTGTCGTTGCCACTCTAGGGACGTTCTAGCTGGACAATCCAATGAGATCTTTGTGTCTTCTAAGTTGGATGCTTGTTGTCTCTCCAGAGAGCTTCCTTTTCTCTCTGTTGAGTTTTCCATGTTACCAACATGCTGGCTCAGGCCTATTTGTTGTCTTATACCCTGACCTGGAGGGGGGTCTGGTGGTGGTGGAAGATCTAAAAATTTTGAATAATGTTTAGAATGGACTAAAATTTAATGAAAAAAAAATACAGGTTTTAGTTCAAGATGAAGAAGAAGAAAAAAAAACAAAAACAAACCCTGCCCTGTTAAAAGCATCACCCATGCAAAAAATATTTTTTGGGAAAAAGGCAAATTGTTTACATCCAAATGCATATTATTGATCTAATTGCTACCTTTTGATCACAGTGTCTGAAATAAAATCAACTGACTTTATTCAACTATTATATCTGGAAAATGTTTTCAATTGCACACTGAGCTAACATTTAAGGTGTGAAGGTCAGTTTATTATTTCTCTATATTTAATCCATTGTTCACCCCCACTTCCCAGAGTAGAAATACCATGACACAAAATAACTAGAAATTCTAGCAGCTCTGTTAATAAAAGGCTCTGGGAAGAATAAATACTGTCCTGCCAATCTCCATAGGAAATTTTGCCCTTGGGAAATTAAGAACTCTATGCTGTATCATATGCAACATATGACTGCCTTTACTCGTGTATGTGGCACATTTAACTACAAAGGTTAAAGCTAACATTTATGAAATGCAATTAACATTCTGCCGACAATGCTAGCTATTCATTTCATGAGTTAACTAATGAGCTACAACTAATATGTTATACTCTTTCAATATACTAATTTTGACAAGTAATAACCAGTGTTCAGGGCACAGATAGAATATGCTTCATGGTGCTAGAGTAGACACTATATCATGAAAATTTGAGATATAGTGGCATAGATAATTTTTCAGAAAAGTTCTTTAAATTACATATCAGATATGAAAAAAATGAAAGTTCAAAGACTGGGCTAATTTTTTATTGTATTTTTATTAGCTCTTTAGATTGTCATTACATTTATATTTTTAATGTCTTCAGTTATGACATCATAAACCTTCTTTCATATTTCTTTAAGAACTGTACTAGTTTTATTACAGTAGTCATACTAGTGCTGAAATTACTTCATTGAAATAATTGAAATCTAAACATTTTAAATATTCTTTGGATTATTTTCTTCTGGCATCCCATTAAAAATTTTTCATCCTTAGAATAGCAATAATGTTATTTGCCCATAAGAACCAAATATCATATACAATATACATATTTATTTTATTATAGAGGATAATGTATATAATATAGGTAATTAATTCCCATACAATTTTTGTAATTGTGCTCCTGTTTCTAATAGTATTGTTTGTAAAATTAAAAGGGAAAGGTATAATTTTTGGGGGACCATAGGTAGTTTCTTTAAGGAAATTTAAGCTGCTCCTTTTAAAGATTTTCTTAAGAAACATTATACTTTCTTTGTGAGGAAAGTGATACTGTTCTCCGTTGAACCGACAGCAATGGTCTCCTCAGCATCTGCTCAGGAAGTTCCCATGTTGGAGCAGAGCTTTTATTTCTCATGCATGCTCTCTTGTTAGATGAAGGGGACAGAGTTTCTATCTGGGAGAATTAAGCTGCATTTGGAATCTTGCTTCCAAAAAGGAAGAGCTAATCTAATATTGAGATATGTTAAATAATCCACCAGAGTTTGGTTTTTCTTTTGTATTCAAAGCTGACTTCCTTCAGTATGTATTATAAATTCAAATTTATTATATCATTTGAGTTATTGGATTTAAGACTGCCAGCAGGAGAGAATTATTGTAATTTCTTCCAAAACAACATATTTTGTCATTGATTTTTATTCTCTATCAGAGCAGTTTAATTTTTAAATGGCCGAAATGCTTATGTTAGCTAAAATTCTGATCACTATTTAATTTAACCTAAAATTATACAGCTACATAATTAATACCCTTGGAGTTTGTATATCCTAAAAAGGAAGAGCATTTCATACACATTGAAATAATAATAATTTTAAAAAAGTGGAAAGAAGATAGAAGTGAGAATGGCTGTGGAAAAAAATAAAAGTATGTAATCAAATATTTTTACTTAAATTAACTTTATTATTTATTTCTATATTGATTCATTTTAACAGAATCAATTTGCTAAAGAGTCTCTTACTGGCCTACTAAAGATTTGCTATTGTCTGGCACATAGCAGTACAGCAGGCCAATGATATATATGCCAATATTTTCTCTCTCTCTCTCTCTCTCTCTCTCTCTCTCTCTCTTAGAAAAAAAAAAGGAGACATGGAAAAATTACATATCTACATCCTGGATATCTCCTCCCATGAACTCCTAACTCAGTTAACCAAGTCCACACTGAATGGTTGGACTTACACGTTTAGAAGGCCTCTCAAATTTCACACACCCAACCTGAGCTCTAGATCTCCCTCTACAATTCATGCGCCCTCTGCAGCGTTCCTCATCTCAGTTAGTAGCTATTCCATTCTATAAGTTTACCAAAACTTTGGTGTAATCTTTGACCTCCCTGCTTTACTGCTTATGTTAACTTATTCACAAATTCTGTGTACTCTATCTGCAGACTATATCCAGAATTCAACCTTTGTCATTGCTTCCATGGATTCTACCTTGGTGTGAATAATTATCATCTACTCCCTATATAACTCCTACAACCTCCTATGTGGTTTCTGTATTTCCACATAGAAGCACGTTCAGCCTACCTCAAAAAACGGCCAGAGTGAGTATTTTATGAAAACAAAGTAAGATCATGTCACTCCTCTTGCCTTAATATGCACATGCATATGCACACACATACTTGCATGCACCTCCTGGGTTTTCCCATTCAAAATAAGAGCCAAGATCCTTATAGAAGCTTAAGGGTCCTACAAACTCTGGCCCTAGTTGGCTTGTCTGATTTTGCATTCTATTTTGTGGCTTTCTCTGCGTTAGTCACACTGTTCCTCTTGCTTTTAATCAAATAAGCATCAAGCTTCCACTTACTGTTTTCATTTTCTGAAATGACTCCTCCCACACGCCCAAATAAGCATTGTTCTTTCCCTTATAGTCTTTCAATGTTTTCTTAAATGTCATCTTGTAAGATCTTTTCTGAGCCCTCTAGTTAAAAGTTGACCCCCTATCTTTGTATATATTTTTCTCCATGACACTTACTACCATTTTACATATATTTAAAAATTTTTATTTTCATCTAGAGGGTATTGTTGAAATCATCTATCTTCTCCCATCAGAATACAAGTTCCAGGAGGGCAGGGCATTTTGTTTGCTTGGTTCCCATTGCCTATCATTTAGTATGAGCTTAATAAACATTTGAATGAATAGTTTATATAAATAAAGAAATTTTCTCAGTTGTCAAAGCTAGTGTGTAAAAGAGCCCCTTATCTCAATGGGTATTTGGAATGAGTGGTGAACAGGCTGGAAAGAGATGATCTAGGAAGAAAGGTTGATAAAGAGAGAACTACCTTCTCTACCTTTTTTATTCAGCAGTGGTCCAGGTATTGGCTTTAAACTTTTCTCAGGCTTATGCAAATGAAATAGAATATTGAATGGAGCAATGCCAGCTTCGGATAGACTTTATTCAGGGGAGAAGAACACTCCTTAATATGTGTGGGTGTTTGCATAGCCTTTGGAATTTAGACTGACATCTCCCACCATTCCCAATTGCTCTTACTGAACACAAAGAAATATTGCTTCACCACTCTAGTAGTTCGTTTGATGTCATGTGACAAAGTCCTTGCCAAAGAAATAAGAGAAGTCATATGTGCCACTTGCTGGCCTGACCATGGGACCTCCGAAGTGAATAACCCATGTTCTGTTGTCTTCTCACTCAGAAACCATAAAGGCCCCATCTTAAAAATAATGGTTTCCCAACATTGAAGAAGCATAATTACTCTGATGAATAGTCTCATAAAACACTATTGGAAATAATGCAAACATTTTAGTGTAAAATATCTATATGCTAAGTGCTACTAAACACTACCCTTTCCAAAAAGGACAGTTGGGTTTTATATACAAATATTATGAAATTATTACTGATACATGGATTCGTAGCATATAAATGTTATTATATACATTAGCTGTAAAATACCAATATCCTTCAGGATAATCTGTTGAGTGCCATACAAAATAAATGTCCTTGTATCATAACTAAATGTCATTGGGTCAAACACTTGGGGAGACATGTGAACCAATATTTTCTTTTCAATATCACTACTTCTAAAAAGTATTCACTAAGAACACATAATCATTAACCCCTTTTTGGAATGCTGACAAATTTGAAAATTTAGGGAGCTATTTGTTTCTTAAAAAGCTAAGCCATTTATGGAGCATGCTTTAACTAGGAGATAGTTTTCTTTAATCAGACATTCTAAAAAGCTCGCAAGAAAAATGTTCTAGGAAGAAAGAAGAGAGATCTCTATTTTCTTGATTTGTATTTTATCTTCCACATATTCTTGATATGGTCTTCAAACAATTTGAAAAAGACACAGAAAAAAACATATACTTTGGATTTTTTTCTATTTCCATAACATTCATAGCAGAAAAATAACACAAATTTTGAGATTTATAACTAGCATGTCAGTGAGAGTAATCCTTCTTATTCAGAGGGAATAAGATCAACACTACAGGCTGCTTTGAGCACTCAACTAATCTTCAGAACATCTGAGGTAGAAAGGCAGTGAGTGAGCGTTTTTCCTCACCACAGGATACCCATTTATAAAGAATCAAAATCTCAACTGTACCCCTACCCTCAGATTCCATAGAAATATTTTCAATGAAATCAAAGTAGGCGGGATAGATAAGTAAACCCGAAAGCTCTTAAAACAAGTCATGTTTAGCTTTAAAATCTTAACATTATAAGATGACAATAGAAAGCACAAAAATTGCTGTCAGACACCCATTCCATCACCAAAACTAAGAACAAGTACTTCTTTTCCAACTAAGCCTTATTCAGTCCTGTAATTAATGCTAAGGACTTGGTCAGAGCTTCTCAAAGTCTACTGCAGATTGGATTCACCTGAGGAGTTTTAAAAATTTCTCATAGCTGCTTTTTACCCCAGAACGATTAAATCAAAATCTCTGGGATATATTTTAAGAGCTCCCCAGATGGTCTGATGTGCAGCCTAGCTAGAGTTATTCTTTTTTTGTGTTTAGTAAAACTATCTCATGACAAAGTTTATGTGCTTTTAGGGATTAGTGTTGAGAAGAAGTGTTTTGGTTTCAACATTATACTAAGTATAATAAATCATACCTATTACTTAGAATAAAACTTTAAAATGAATATTTTATTCTTATTTTAAATATATGAGAATTAAGTTGAATGTATGGGAAATACTTCCTGTTTTGCAGGCCTCATGCATTACTCATTAAAGAACAAGGATGTTTTCCATTGTGTTTGTTGAAACTAGTAGTGATTAAGCAAATACTCAAAAACGGATGCAAAATATGGGCCATTGGACAAATTCAGCCACTTCCTGCTTTGTTAGTAAAGTTTATTGAAAATCAGTCACATCTACTCAGTAATGTTTTTCTTTGGCTGCAACAAGACATCGATGTCAGGGTGAGTAGTTGTACCAGAAGTCTATATGGCCTGTTAAAGCCAAAAAATATATGTTAGCTGGACTTTTCAGAAAAAGCTTGCTGACCCATCAACTGGATAATCTGCAGCATGCTTTTAGTCCTAAAATTCACAAAACTAAAAAACTCTTAAATTGCAAATAATAGCCTTTTTCAGAAGTAAAATAATCTAAAATAGCTTTCTTTAACATAGAAATGTTCCAACAATATGGCAAATGCCCATGCTACTGATGGTTTTCCCCTAAGCTTATAAGGGAATATTCACTATAAAGCATTAATGGGTAATGCCAGAATGATAGAAAAATCAACATTGAAAAGTAGTATGGCATCACCTTCTTTGGGGTTGGCAAAATAGAAATAATTCCAGATTGTTAAAAAAAAAAAGAGGGTGTTTTACCTAAATAAGACCACATATCCAGGTTTCCTGCCTTGATATATAATGAGGGATGCCTAATCTAGCATAGCTACTTTAAACTCAATCAGTGATGGCACAGGGCATAACGCTTCAGTGAGGAGACAGGAGGTAAGGAATCCAACCTACCATCTGTCATCCCTTCCCTTCGATGAGGCAATGGTGGTTGTTGGTCCATTCGCCCTCCCTTGTGTTTTTTAGTCGGCCTAGGCCTCTGGCTTTGACTCAGGGCTGCACTGGTGTTACTGTCAGTAGAAAATGGGCTGGTTGGTCGAGGTCTTTGAGAGGAGGTAAAGCCTTTGCCTAAAAGCAAACAAACAAACAAAAAACAAAGGGAAGGAGATATGGAGAATGTTACTTTAAGACTCCGATTCTGTCTGTCTTGCATTTCTTGTTCTTTCTAACTTGTAAACCTGCCTGGAGATGCTATTTGGAGATTCCAGACACTGGTGCATCTCCATAGAAAAATGTGTGCCTCGCTGCATGTGTCTTGCCCAGTATTTAATAACCAACATTCTTTCCACCGAAAAGTTAAAACAAATAAATATAAAACAAATCTACATGATCTTATGTGATTGTATTTTTATTTAACCTTGATAATCTTATTAATATTTGCATAGGTATTTGCAAATTCATGCAGCTTTTACTTCTTAAAATTAAAGAAGATGAAATAAATATGTGCTGTTTTATTTGCTTAATCAAATTTCACTCTTGAGTCCCACAAACTCTCTGAGTACAGAAAAATGTCCTATTGCAATCACATCTAAAATTTCACATGAAAGATCTGCTCAGACACATGTATTAAATCGGCCTTACTTCCCATACACATACATGATGAATTGTACTTCTTTGAGCAGAAACTCAATAACATTAGTGTATAGTACAGGATAGAGAGCAGGTTAAAACCACCTTGTATATCCACAGTACAATGGGTGTTTTTAATGGATAACATTGTACTTGAGCAGACTTCAAATTCTCATTGAAAAATGAAATGTGCTATGCCCTTTTCTTGTGGCTTAGTGTACATGTGTAGAGAAATTTACTCTGGGAAAAGGTTAGCTATCCATTTTTAACATCTTTTAATTTTAATATTATGGTAAGGTAGGGCTGGCTTATGTGCATATATATAATATATATTATTCTCTTGTGCATGTTTCATTTCATAGAAAATTGTTGCATAGAATTTAGTTAATGCAGTTATATTTTTTAAGTCAGTGTGAGATAATATTGCTTAATGTTTTATTAGCTATTAGCATACATGCAAGAAACGCACTTAGCCTTCTAATTATTAGTGTCCTTGTATTTTCTCACAGCTCTGCTCATATCTCTGCCACAAAAATCACTCAGGTAACATAAAGTTTCTGACTTAATGCCTTATAAAGCAAGAAAATTCAAATAACCATTACATTACAACATATTTTAGTCCAGATGCTATATAAAAAATAAACCTCTGCAATGCTTGGATAATCTTTTTATTTCATTCAAAGATACCTAATGCACACTCAAAGGAAATAGTCAATATATATTTCAAAGACAATTTCCAAGACTCATTTTTAAAACCTGAGAATTTAGTGCAAGGTCAAAATCATTTTTACTTTATTATTTGGGTACTATTAAGATTTGAAAAATGGATTTAGAATTTTATTAGTTTTTTATAAGGTAACTAAGTTTAATTTATAATTAGGACCTTATTATATATTCATTTAAGAAGTATACATAGTTATATAATAACATGCATCATGCCAAAGTTATTTTGTTTCAGTAAAACTAATGACAAATTACTGATCTATTATTAGAATGAATCCCACATTTATTTGGGGGGATGATCAGCTATATGAAAGATTATATAATTGGTCTTTTATATTATTACTTATTATTATCAGAAACCAAAAGTAGATTATATTAAAAACCAATACACATATAGTCATAATTTTTTCAACTTGCAAATGCAGTGGATGTATCTTTTATTAGCATCCTTAACAACAACAACAATGTTATTGGATTAACATTTTAACAACCAAATAAGTAATAATACCACCAGCCATTTGAATTGTTAGACTGACAGCCTTAGACCAATTCACCCCATGCTGAGAAAGCCTTCCCAGAAAATCCATTTGCAGAAAGAAATGGGGCAAAGGAAAGTAATGAAGATAAAAGCTGAATAATTTTAATCACTGGGTACATTATTGATTCTATGAGAATTTTGCAAAGTGTGAGTTATTGAAAATTTAATGGCAATCTTAGTTGCAGCTTTGCTCTAATAGAAAAAGGAAGCATATCCCAATTAATCAGCAGAACTGCTAAGGGAAAGGGAAATAAAGGTTGGAAAGTGATGAGTAGGAGACTATTCTTGGCTCTGCAAAACTAGCATCTGAAGAGAGTTCTGGTAATTAAGCATCCAAACTGTGGTCATGCATACTAAAGAAATCCCTCCAGTCAGACTCACTGAGGAGAAAGGACAGAAGAAGAGCTCAGTGTCCAAAGGACAAGATTCTGTCATGCAAAGGGTGTGGACCCAGAGTCTACCAACCTGTTCTCGTAAGGCTGGTTCCATCCAGCCTAAAGCCAGCTTTATCTGCTGCTGCCACCAGAGCTTGTGCAAAACTGCCGCTGGCAAAGATGGAGCCATCTGAGGAGCTACCTACACTAGATCTATGACTAGAAAAGTTACGATCCTCATCAGATGCAGAGCCCCATCCATTTACCATTGAACCTAAAAACAAATGTTGTCTAGTGAGTTGTAGATACTGGAGAGCTCATCTGCACACACTATGCGAATGAACAAGCTGGCCTCCTCAACTCCTGTCTTCTTTGACATAAATCTGGTATCTGACTTCTTTAGCCACATGCGAGCATCACCCATGTCTTAAGTATTCTCACTGCAGAAGAATGAGGCTCATTTAAAACCTGAACCTGTTTGCAACACGTAAACAAAACATGTTCCACATGGTTCCATTCTTACGTTGTTAAAATTGTTACACATGATCACTTTGCAGGAAAGAATTGCCATGTATACTTTAAGACTACAATTCAGAGAAAACCCCTTTTGATGAACTAAATTACAGTGTATTTAAAGTAAACATATCAAGGACTCAGTTGAAGAAATAGTGTGAATATATTTTTAATTTAATGCAACCTCTAATGATAATTTGCCTGAAATCTATACTTGTACACTATAGAAAGATTAAAATTATTTTAAGATTTTGAAGTAAAAACTTAACATTCATAAACAAAAAAATTTATAAATAATACCAGAGCAAATAGACTTAGAAAATAAGAAATATGTATCTGTGGAAAGTTCTATCAATTTCAAAACTCAGTATGCTTTTCTGTTTTTTAATTAAGAACTTTCGTTTTCTCCTTCGTACTAATTTTTTTTTTTAGAAATTTAACCATTATGAAGAATATCACTGGAATTCTGCAAAATGCAACATGGCAACAGAGGAAAAAATTCAGCTTTATGTGCAAAGGGCTGCAATGATGGGAGGATACTGAGAAATAACTTTTATTCTTAGTTTTTATCAAGTCATTTACAATTTCATATGTTTTTCTTAGACTAAACACATCAAAACCTGAATCTATTACATAATACAATTAATATTATAATTTTTATTTCAGTTGGTATACCATTAATTTATAACACAATAAAGTACCAAATGTTGCTTATTCAAAATTTTTTAAAAAGAAGAACTAAACATTTATGGAACACTAACTTAAAGTTTCTAAATAAGCCAAATATATATTTATATACAAGACATTAAAGTCAAGTACCATATATTTTTTCTGCTTTACTCCAATATTTAAGAGACAAAAGTATAGTTAGGAGTGTTGCCATGATGAAGCATGGCATTTGTACTTTTTTTAGTAAAGGTGCCAGAAGACAATCACACGGGTCATGCACTTTTGAGACAGAGAAAACAGAAACTGAAGAGGTAAGACGGATTTGAGAAGTTAAAAGGGTGTTAAGTGTAGCAGAAAAAGATGGAGTTTTGATTCTATTTGCCAAAAGCACAGAGGTACACTTTTTACTTTCAAAACAAATTCCCTTGACACAGGCCACGGAATGGAAGCTGAGATAACACCAGCAGCTGAGCCTCCTCCAAGAGAACCATCTCTGAGTTAATAATCACAAGTCAAGGACCAACAGTCCAAAATGAAAGGAGAAATGATGCAATAGGCTTTGCAATATAATGTTACAGTAGATAAGAAACATAGCAAAGTGATTCAGTCAGTGATCACGAAAGAATTCTAAACCCTGGAACTGAGGATAGTTTTGAAACCAGTGAAAGCTCAGGCCAGTCTCTTCTATGTTCTATTTTCCATGTTTCAAAATGTCTACTCCACATCTGTGAACACATCTCTGTCAGCTATCTGAAACTCACTCTCCAAACAAGCATCTCCTTTTGTACATCTTCAATTTCATTCCCAACTGATTTTCTTCTAGTCACTCTATGTTCCTCATTGTCACTGAATTAATTTTCTGAAATATTTATCACATTCAAAGGCTCACCTAGTTTGCCAATGCCACATCCAAACACCAAACTAGGTATTTGAGATTCTTCAGTATTGAGCTCAGCCTACCTTTCCAGCCCCACTTCCTCTGACAGCCTGCGTAGTCCTGTTGCCTCACCCATATAACATTACTCACACGCCTCTGGATTGTAACTGACTCTATTAACCACTGTGAAACTTAAAGTCCAAATCAATATCACCTATTTTATCACCCTGACTCCACCTCACCTTCAACCTTGTCTAAAGGAGAATCAATCTCTCTGCCTCCTGTGGTTTTCAAATAGTATTCACACAGTAGCACACCAGGTCTCTACCAACTACAGTTTGCTGCATATTTTTCCTCTTGTAGGCAATGTCTCATTCACTTTTATATCTCTTATGCAGGAACATTGCACAGTAGACATTTCAATAAACATCATGAATATTAAATTAAATATCTTCAACATTTTCATTATTCACTATAAATTCTATTTGGGATTCTATTCCATGTGTAATTTCTTAGCAATTACCTTATTTTAGTTACAGAAAGAATGGTTAAAAGAATTCCTAGAAAACACTAAAGAAGAAATACAATGTTAGTCAACTCTTATCAACGGACAATGGAAAAAGCAGTGATGTAATTAATTACCTAAAAGATGAAAAAAATATCCTACATAATAAAAGGCTAATATGCAAACAGACCGAACCACAGAACAACCAGTTATCATGATTTGCACTGACCACTAGGGCGTGCATGGAACATGGCAGGCATTGGCAGCAGGCAGCAGAGCGCAGAACATGGAAGGTGTCAGCTGAGGCAGGGTGGTGGAGCAGGTGAGCAGAGATGCCAGACCAAGGTGGGGCCCTCTCATTGTCATCAGGCAAACCTCTGGTGGTTACTGAAAATTCTTTGTTCCTGTGCACTGTGGTCCCGCCCAGCACTCACATCTGCTGCCAGCACCAGCCCCACTTGTACTTGCTGCCGGCACCCAGAGCTGGCCCCAATTGCTTAGTGCCATCAGTGGGTGCAAGTGGTAGCTGCCAGCCCTAATTGCACCTCAGGGCTTCTCCACCTCCGCTTGGTCCTGAGGGGCGATTAGGGCAGCAGCCACCACTCACATTCACTAATGGTGCTGATCCTACTGGCACTCACTGCTGGTGCGCTCGACCCAATCATTCCTCGCCATCAGTGGGTGCAAGTGGGGCCAGGGCCCAGCAGTGTGTGGGAGCAGTGGTGGCAGGAGTGGGGCTGACAGGGGACCAGGGCTGTGGTGGGAGGGACCAGGTGGGGATGCAGAGGGTGGTCTGAGACATATCCCTATGCCCACTGCAGCTTCATGGCCCACAGTTCCTTTCAAGATATGTATATATATCTTGACTATGATTTGATAACTTGAATATTGATATTTATCACTATCTTATTCAAATTAAGACAACAATGTTACATTAAGTAGCAATTTACATTTTCTTCTGACTTTCCTATCCATACTCACTTATCTTAATTTACAAAACCCCCTCCCCTCTTTAAAAATTTTTTTTTTCTCTCCACTATAGTTGGGTCTGTTTTTATTAGTTGGTTGGTTGGTGTTTTTTATTGTTCAAGTTCTACACTTGCTGTGTAGTTCTATTCCAAAGATTTAGCATTTTGACAAATTTAGTGTCCGAACATGTACAACTTAGGAAAAATCCTACACCACAGCCATTTCACTGAAGAAATGCCACCCTCTGAGATCTCTTAACAGAAAGTTTAGTTTGACTTTTTCAATAAATCCCTGTTCACCTGCCCATGACAGTGAGTTCCTGTATATAAGGATTTCCATGTACAAATTTGCCAAACCCTAAACAAAGCAATTGCTTTCCTGCCTCTGTGTTCTTGCTCTGAATTTATCTCAATGTTAATAATCCTTGCCATGTGCTCAGAAATTCCAATTACTCATGAATTTTCCCCTGACTTTATTCCCTTCCCTGGGAAGAGAGAGTAGCATGAAAGACATGGGTTTGAGTGTTTGTGAAAATAGAAAGAACACCAGCTATTGTTTTCTTCCTATTCTCTGTAAGAGCAAATGAAGTAGATAATTTCAGAATTGAAGAGATGTGAGCCACAGGGATTTGGCCATGTTGGGAAGTTTCACCTCCCTGTGGTTACCATTCTTTAGATTTAAACATTAAGAATGGCCTGAAGATTTATATGAACTAGTAACAAAAAACAATTATTGGAAGAAAATAAAACATTGATTCATGAAGTAGAAAGCAAGCATAATTGTTTTTTTCTGTATAAATGTTAATGTAAATATAAAAATTAAAATGATTCTAAGTGAAATTGCTCAGGTAGAGAATGTTTACAAATTACAACCAATCCATAGCAACTTGACATGTTACAGCCCCAAACATAATCAATACATATTCAAACTTTTAATGAAAAATTAATTTATGACACATAGCCAAATTTATCTATGTTTAGATTGTCAATCTTTTCAAATACCTCAGGTTCAAAATTGCTGAAAGGTAAAACAAAAAACAAAAAATAACCCCTCATATTTATTCCAGTTGTTAAAGAACTACATACAGGACATTAAGTTGTTGCTCAAATGTCACTGATCAGTAAAATACCATGATAAAGTGGTGTCTTGCTATGTCTCTATTACAGCTCAGCACTAAAATTAATTTATGATCAGTCAATTCATTTACATGTCATTTTATGCTAAATCTTTCCTTGCCAATAAATGCTTATCCTTAGATCCAATATGCTACAGTAGTCTGTGCTTTATAATATGATCCTGCTAATTGTTACATTACCATTTTTATGAGATACAAAAACTGGCTATCCTCCATTTTTTTCCAGTCAATATTTAATCCAGAAAATCTTCTATTAAGTATAATCTGTCTAACTGTCTATCTATATATATATAAAATCCCAGTGCCTGGAATAGCAGAACGACCAGAATGACAAAACGACCTGAATGACCAGAACCATTGGTGGCTATGACGCACACTGCAGCAGCCAACCATCCTGACCCGGATCCTGATCAGCCCCCTCACCCCAGCCCAGCCACCAATCAACTCCCAACACCCTGATTGGGGGTGGGGTCAGCTGGCCAACCTCCCTCAGCCCCTCCATTCCGCTGGAGCAGCCTGATGGGCCCCCATTGGGGCGGGCCAGACAGATCCCACCCATGCACAAATTTGTGCACTTTAGTCTGTTAAGTAAAATCTTCAGTTATAAGTATCTTTGGACAAATCAATCCAAATATTGACCTCTACCTAGATGTAGGAAAACATGTCTAATCTTTAGAGGTCCCTCTTTTATTAAAAAAAAATTGAACATGCAACAATTCCACCTACATTTCTCAGAGAGAAAGATATCTGTAATACATATAGAAAGTAAAATAAGCAATTATAAAATACCTTCCTTTGGACATTTCATACATGCTAACTTGTTCCATTTAGATAAAAATTGAATAGATGATGTTCCCCTTTTCTCTGTTACATTTTGAAATTTATATTTAATTTATTTTATAATACAGCAAAGCTTATTTTTAGCAATATTTCTGAAATTTTCCTAATATTGAAATATTTTCCTTACATTTTTTTGCAACAAAAGCAAGGAGTCAAGTCACACGTTTAAGTGGCCAATTTTCTAAAAGCTGTGTGGTCCAACAAGATGTTGAGGCTGCCAGGTTTTATTGATTTCAAAATGATCTGGTTTGGGAGTTCAAGTAAAACCTCAAAAGACATAAAACACAGAAAATATAGAGTCACAATTTCCTTTCAGCTATGGTATTTCTGTGGGTCCAGCAGAGAAGGAAACTTTTTTTTTTCCATTTCCCTTCCCCGCACTCGCTCTTAGTGTTAATTTCTGTGATCAACGTGGCAGTTCCGATCTTGGCTCCATGTTTAGGACATGTTCCTCCTGCCTCCTCTCCCACTGCCTTCTGTTTTTTTTTTGCCTGTGGTGGAGTCGTTAAATTCAGGAAACATTTACACTGGACTCCCACCATAAATGAAAGAAGCATTGAAGGCTTCCTATCCTGTTACCCAAATGTGGGTTTGGCATTTACAAAGAAATATTTCAAGCATATTCCTCAAGACTAACACACTCCTGCATGTTCACTTTCCAGCCCCAGAATGCACTGTGCTGTCATCAACACATCTTTATACTTTCTACAACCAAACAAGTTTAAACTCTAAGTATAAATTAAAATTATAAAAATGAGATTTCCTTAAAAAGTTGCTGATAGAGTTGAATTTTGTTAGAATGAGTAATTATTCTTGAATAAAGAAATAAATATGAGAAAAATAAATCAGTTTTTTCTACAAATTATTATTTTTGATCTTGATTTAGTGTATAAGGGTAAGAACTAATGTTTTCAGGGAGAAAATTACATGTTGCATTTATTCATAGGTAGATGGGGGATAGAGAAAAAAAGAGAAAGAAAAAGCAAGAGTGGGGGGGAGATGTTAAGTAATAAACTGGAAATATGCTACATCCAGACATCAGAAAAACTGGGCATTTCCAGGGCAGGGATTATGGTAACTTATCTTTAGCATAAGACTGACTGATTTTAAATCTTCTTCTACCACTTACCAAGTGTGTGACATTGAAAAGGACTTTAAACCCATCTGTGACTCAATTCCTTTTCTACAAAAAGAGAATAGACAGGGAAGGAGGTTGAGGACAAGTCAAAGAGGGTAAAAAGAGGGTGAATGGTCATGAAAGGAGACTAGACTGTGGTAGTGAACTCACAATACAATATACAGACGATGTGTTATAGAATCGTACACCTGAAATCTAGGTTATTAACTGTTGTAACCTCAAGGAATTCAATAAATATATATGTATGTAGCTTAGCAATTCTGAAAATAAAAAATAAAGTGATGATTAAGTGAGTTAATATACATTAAAAGTTTAGAACAAGGGTCAGGAAACTTTTTAGATAAAGTAACAGGCACTAAATATTTTAGGCTTTGCCTTCTCTGCCATATAGTCTTTGTTTTATATTGTATTTTATTTTCTTATAACCATTTAAAAATGTAAGATATACTGTCAGCTCACTAAGGCCCACACGAAAGCACAGGCCACTGCTTAGAAAAGTGTCTTTCACTTACTAAGGGTTATATATGTGCAAGTTGTTATTATTATCATCATTATTAAATCACAATTCTTAGCTGAGTGGTTGGAAGAATTAGGCATTTAAAAAGTGTTTGTTGTGAGAATTTCTAAATGATATAACAATTTGGCAAATACATTTTCCATGACTGTATTTTACAGAGTGAAAGTTGGTATTCCCCTAAAATGTGTATGTTCAGGCCCTAACCCTTAATGTGATGGCACTTGGAGGAGAGGCCTTTGGAGGTAATTAGATTTAGAGGTAATTAGATTTAGAGGAAGTCACGAGTGTGAGGTCCTCCTGATGGGATTAGTGACCTTACAAAGAGACCAGAGAGCATGCGCTCTCTCTAACTGCCATGTGAGGGTACCCAGAGGAGAGAGCGGTTTGCAAATCATGAAGAGAGTTCTCACCAGGAGCTAAATCTGCTGTCACTTTGATCTTGGACTTTCCAGCCTCGAGAATGGTGAGAAATTAATGTTTGCTGTTTAAGCCAACCAGTCTATGGTATTTTGTTATAGCAACCTGACCAGACTAAGACACTGAGTTCATGAAATATGGAACTACTGATATTTTCCATTTTTCTTTGCTTTTTCCATTTATGAAACTTTATGGCAAAATTTAAGAAATTCCTTAGAAATGTCTTAGTTGCTATGAAAATATTTGAAATTAATATACTTATTTCTTTATAAATATGGACTCTATACCTTGTTAACTGGTGGTATTCTTTAACGTAACAGATGTTGGAATATAATATATCTGATATCCTGAATAATTTTATGTACAGGCTTAGAAGCCCACCTCTATAGTATAATTGGAATATCATTTTAAAATTTCAGGGAATGGAATATCACTGTTTTTCTGTTTAGTAAAAATGGTCATTAATTTCATGAAAATGAAAATCTCTAACAGAGAATTCAGGTGAAAGTAATGACTAATTTGCTCACACCACACACAAATTAGAACTCATAGTAATTTTTGGTAAGATAAGTATTCTCTTCTAAAAACATATTACCCACATAACTTAGCAATAACCATGTATTAGAAGGAAACATAAACATCCTATCTAATAAAAGAGTAATATGCAAATTGACCATCACAAGATGGCTGCCTCCATGTGGTCAAAGATGGCCGCCACAAGATGGCCAGCAAGGGAGGGCAGTTGGGAGGGACCCAGGCCTGCAGGGGAGGGCAGTTGGGAGGGACCCAGGCCTGCAGGGGAAGACAGTTGGGGGGGCCAAGGCCTGCAGGCGAGGGCAGTTGGGGGGGACCCAGGCCTGCAGGGGAAGACAGTTGGGGGGGACCCAGGCCTGCAGGGGAGGACAGTTTGGGGGGACCATCCTGGCAGGGGGAGGTCAGTTAGGGGCAATTAGGCTGGCACAGGAGCAGTTAGGTATTGATCAGACTGGCAAGGAAGTGGTTAGGGGCAATCGGCAGGCAAGAACTCGGGAGCTAGCTGTCCTGGATTGTGAAAGGGATGTCCGACTGCCCGTTTAGGCCTGATCCCACTGGTGGGCATCCCTCAAGGGGTCCCAGATTGGAAAGGGTGCAGGTTTGTTTGAGGGACACCACCCCCACCCCCCACTCTCACTCCATGCACAAATTTCGTGCACTGGTCCTCTAGTGTTAGAATAATATTCATTAGCATGCTGATTTCTATAATTTTTGGTTCTTACATACATTTACCTCAAGGTCATCACCATGTGCATGCATGTGCCTGTGTCATTGCTTGAAAAGACCCAATGACATGCAAAGGCAAACTTACATTTTTAACAGTTACATCTTTATGGTCATGCAAGATACATGTGTGAGTGTGTGTATGTGTGTGTGTAAGAAATGGTACCTACTTGAATAGAAAGACGTTTTTACTTTTCTCCATATTCATTGTGCATATATTAGGATTTAAGTTTTTCTGACAAAATTTGATAAATTTTAATACTCGGAAATAGGCTGCAGTACTGAGAGCATCCTATGAGAGTACCACCTGCAGCCTTCCACTCGGTGAACAAGGCAAGAGGAAGCCAGGGGAGTAAACAGCAATACATTTCTTAGGAGAGAAGCAGTCATTGTGGTTTATCTCTCTGTACAGTCCTTCACTCTAAAAATAATACCCCTGCAACCTTAGAAATACTTATTCTGAACACTTGCTTTTTTTCATCAATGAATGATTTTACAGAGTAAGATATCAAAAATTATATTAAGATTACATTCACTTTGTATGTCGTTCCTGTTACATAAAATATATCATTTCTAAAAGTCAAGGTTTTTATATAATAGACTTGATTTTCAAGTAAAGTGAACTTTTCATGAAAACCCTGGATATAATTGAGTTTTCTTTCATGTATTTAAAGCTTTTTAAAATTCATGAAATTTTCTTATCATTTTTGCAGCAAAGCAAAAATATTTCCAAATCCTTTTTGAGTTCTGTGTTTAATATTGGCCTATTTAAAATGTTGCTGAGATAAATGGAGTGAAATAAATATTACATAAAAAGGAATTTGATTTTTGATACATTTTAATGTTATAAATAGGTCAGTTATTCCTAATAAATTCGTTCTGTTACCTGTCACAGAGCTATCCAGATTGTCCATACTGGATCCGGGCATCTGCTCCAGCACTCTCAGGGGCCTGGGGACTTCTAAAGCCTCCTCCTCATCATCAGCATCATCATCTGGAACATCTGTTTCCAAGTCAGAAATCAAGGCTCCGGACATGTAACCTAATGGTGGAACCGGGGGCTGTGGAGGTTGATTATTGCTTTGAATGTGCCTAGAATTTAAATGGGGGAAAAATAAACTTGTTAGCATTCCACAAAATTGTAATCAGAATTAAACAGCATGCCATGGTAACTAATTTTTTCTTCTTGTTTTCCTTTGACTAATTTTGAAGCTCCCACTCCTTTCTTACAGTTTAGCAGAGGCAATGGGCTACGTATACGTAGCTTGCCAACACAACAACAACAATCTAGATTACAATACCCTTCAACTGGTATTTATAGGATGGTCCACAGAGAAAAAGAATACAGATACAACACTATTTAGTATAAATAAATCTTCCAAAGGAGAATAGGCATATTTGTCACAAATACTAGTAACTATTTAAAGCTGACTGTAGCCCTAGCTCGTTTGGCTCAGTGTATAGCTAGCCTGCAGACTCAAGGGCCCGGGTTTGATTCTAGTCAGGGCCATGCTCAGGTTGTGGGCTCGGTCTCCAGTAGGGGGCATGCAGGAGACAACCAATCAATGATTCCCTCTTATCATTGTTTTTTTCTCCCTCCTCCTCTCTGAAATCAACACACACACACACACACATATGTAAGCTGACTGTCGTGACCTGCTGGCCCTTAGGAAGAAGAGATGTCACATAAAGGCCTAATACCAACGCCCTGTCCACAAACCCTGAGCACAGTCTCTGCCCTACAAGGCTTTCTTCCTGCGAGATCCCCAAATCAGGCCAACAGGTGTTTTCACTTTAAACCACTTCAGAGGAAGAATGACGACTTTGTGTTCTAGCTACTTATTGGTGCATCAGCCCCACCCACTGAAATCTTAAGCACCTGAAAGCAGAAGCAACTCCTGTCGTTACTGAGTTTAAGCCCTCAGGTGTGCTCAGTAAACCCTTTGAATGAATGAATACCTTTCATCTCAACTTCGTGAAGCAGAGAGAACTCTCTTTTTGAAATTATTAAAATGAAGTCCAATTAAATGTCTTGTATCAAATCACACGGTTGGTAAATGTAGAGCTGGATGCTGGGGTCGAGTTAGTTCACTTTTTGAGTACTTAAAAGTTTCTTCTAAATCAGGGGTAGGGAACATCCAGCTCATTGGGTTGTGTAAGGCCCTCGAAATCATTGGGTCTGGCTCTGCCAAAGCATTAGGCGTGAGTTAATTAAGTGATTGACCAAATATAGCAGGCTATTTTTTAAGTTGATAATTTTGTATGGCCCGCTAATGCCATTATAATATTCCAAATGGCTCTTGTCAGGAAAAGGGTTCTCTACCCCTGTAAATCATAAAATGACAAATGAAATCATTTGTTACTGTAATTAAAGAGTGAATATACTGCATGCTTGGACACATTGTCTTTTTTTTTATACAAAGTATTTAAAAGGCATCTGCTATATAAGGAAATGTAAAACAAGTACTATGCATTTTTACTGTTAGTTATTTTATTTAAAGATATAAGATCATTTTTACATTGTTAATATTTGCATTTTGAGGGAAATATTTCATTGCTTACTATTCCCTTTGAAACTGCATTCTTAAATTTGTAGCCAACTCCCATGTTAACAAGATCTAGATCTTTCAGTTAAAAAAACAAACCTAATATGTTAGCTCTGGAAGCCACCTGAATATCATGAGGCAGGCCCACATCTTTAATTTAACAGACCAGGAATATGAGGTCCCACGTTATTGTTTGAAATTTGTAACAAAGCCTTTTTTGAAAAGTTAGGTGGTTTCCTAACTATTTCTACAATAAGTCTTGAGTGTGAATAACTACACCTTCCCGGGATTGTGGCCTCGAATCCTGTTTATGAGTCAAGGAAGAAGTGAGCCCAGTCAGGAGCAAGTGAATATAAGGTGCCATTTATATACACAATTCATTCTCGTTAAGGGTGGACACTTGGCTCCTAGGGAGGAGCAGACAGTCCAACATACTCATCCTGCATCCCTGCTGACACCTCTTGATGGGACAGAGCTCCATTAAGGGGTGAAATTGTACCCCGAGTTTGGCAGAATTAGGAGATACACCGAAATGCAGGAAGAGGGTACACACATTTATAAATATCTCCTCATGGCAGGCACTATGCTGGGAAGTTCAGGGATCGACGTGAATAGAATCGCTGGAGTTTAAGCATGGGAATGACTCTTTTGTAAATGGTTTTCCTGTGATGTTGATGTGCAGCCCAGACGAAAGGCATTTCCATCCCAGAAGGACAAGGTCTCATGTCCTTGAGTCTCATATCCCTGCATGGGAGTCAGCAAGGACATGTTGGATTGCTGGACAGAAGAGAAACATACTGAGAAAGCAGGGTCTGCCCTATGGGCACTTGGAGGAGGTGGTGGTGAAGTCCTTTGTGCACTGGTTTAGGAAATGTCTGTGGAGCATGCACTGAGTGGGCGGGCCCTCCTCTAGGCGTAGAAGATAGCAGTGAACAATTCAGGTGGAAACCCAAGTCCATCTGAATAATATCAGCTGCCATATAACTAGTTTCTTTACCAGGAATACACAAGTGCCAACTCATTTAATTCCTACAAAACTGTGATGCACAGTAATAAGCTTATCTTTGCCTAAAGGGAAGACAGGTGTTTGCCCTGTGCTCCAGGAAGGTGATCTCTATGCTCTAGAATGTTCTGTCTGATAAAAATGTCTTTGGTTGTTGTTGCGTTTTTTTTTTGTTGTTGTTTTTTGGTGGGTTTTTTTTTGTGTTTTTTTTTTTATGTCTCCAGCTCCTCCAGAAAATCTAACATTGAGACTTATGGTGGGATCCTTGAGTCACAAGGTATCAGCTTGCCTTCTGGAAGGACTGGAGATCGAGGTCAGCCATGCAGGCAGTCCACCATGTCTGTGTGACAGCCCTGATAAGAACTCTGAACCTCAGGGCTCAAGGGAGCTTCCCTGGTGGGCAATGCTGCTTGCACACTGCCACACACTGCCACTGGGAGAGGACAACTGGAAGTCTGTCTTTGGAGCTGTCCTGGACTCTGCCCATGCACCTCTTTTCCTGGCTGACTTTACTCTGTATCTTTTCACAATAATACACTGAACTGAGTGTAACAGCTTCCTGTGAGTTTTGTGGGGTTTCTAGTGAACTAGTGCACAGAAATTTTAAACAAGTTGCCCAGTGTCACGCAACTCGTAAGTGGTGGTGGCCCCAGCCTGGCTGCCCTCAGTCAGTTACCACACCAAGCCATTGGAGTCTCTAGAGCAGGGCCTGAGCATCCACACAGTTTAAGGCTGTCTGGTGATTTCCAAATTCAATCATATTTGAGAACCCTGAGCTGGAATCTGTGCTAAGCAACTAAACCGCACAGCTTTGTAAGTTCACTTGAAGGAATTTTCTGGCTCCAACTTAAAAAGTGGTATTTTATAAAGCAGTCTGATGTAATAAAACACTGTTTGAAAGTAGATTGTTTTAAAATTTGAAAAATATCTGATAATTGTGTAAAAATGTTCAAGAACCTCTATTTCTAAGAAAAGACCTTATGTTTGTAATAAGCTTTAAGTGATATTCCTGGTTTTAATGTATCTTTGTGTATTTAGTTGTATTTTTAAAAAGTTAATTAGCACCGTGAATAAGATTTATCTTATTATCAACTTATTTCAGTAGCCAGGACTATGAAAAAGAAGCAAATAATCTGTCATAAAATTTACTCTAATTTCAAGCACATGATATAAATTAACAGAAGATAATCAAAGGTATATTATTAAGTTATTATTTTAAAAGCTGGGAGAAGAGAAGGCAAACGAAAACAATAACTGCACAAAATAATGAGGATTGGTTCCATGTGTATTCCTGTCATATGTTCACAGGGCATCTAAGTAGATTTCCATTTATACCTTATGCAAATTTACAGATTTAGTAGAAAGAAAACTCTTTTGGATTTGTAATTATTCTGGTTTTTTAAAATGCACTTACTGTTACTAATATTGTAATTTTTTTCTGTCTCATTTACTTCAGCCCAAAGAAGGTCTTTTAATAACTGACACTGACCATATATGATTTGCAAAAGCTTACATTTATATATTCACAACCACATACAGGATTAATTATAGACACTTTAAATAATCTAAAAAAGGAGTCTTTTATTATGGTATTGGAAGTGAGTTTAAGGATAAGCTAATTGAATTTAAACTATAAATTAGAAAAGACTGTGGTGTAGCCAAAAGTACCTTCACCTGAAATTTAACAGCTCTAACTAACTTCTTGCTCCAATTCACTCTAACTAATTATGAAACTTTGGTTAAATTATCTAATATTTCCTCAATTTCCTTATTTAGATGATTGGAAAGTTGTACAAAAGCATTCCTAACTCCAGCAGTATAGTTCCATGAAAACCTCTTGTGAATTTAACATTAAATAACATTTCGTCCCTCCATGGTTTGAAAGCCCAGGTCCCCCTGACTTGCTGATGATATTTACCATGTTTGCTTTGCTATGTCAAACTGATAGGCCCTTGTCAGCTCGTCGAGATGAGCTTGCAGCATGGGTTGCATCTCTTCCCGTGGGGATGGAGTGAGTGTTGCCGTGGATTGCTGTCCAAAGGAAATAGCAGGAGATGAAGCCACTCCTCGGACAGGAGGTGTTGGGACACGATCATCATCTTCTTCCAGTTCATCTTCCATGCCCTGGTGCAAGTATGTTTGTACTGGTAATGGCGGGCACCAGCTATCACTGTCATAGCTGAAATTAAAAGAGAAAAAGAGTACATTTGCGTATACACGCACGTGCGGGGGCACACACACAGAATGATTTTGGCAACACAAGTAATAATCACAATGGCAACAATAGTATCTGAACTGCTCTCTCAGGTTATCAATGCTACCGTAGTAAATCACCTGACTGTTGTCTGAACTTGTACATAATTACATCTATTACCTCCATATCTCACTTTATTCTTAAAGTATCTTATTACCGAATTGTCACCCCACAGTTACAGAAGCAATAACTTTCCAACAAAGTTAATCATATGGAAAAACCAAATTGCTAATTAAAGACAATTAATTACTTTAGTGCTTGTAGATTTACCTACTTCTGTTCATCCTCGTGTACCAAGAGAATACGCCAATATCGATCATCTGAGAAATGCTTGAGAAATTTATTTACTTTTATTCTAGATCTATCCCAACCTTTCATTACATGTGACATCTTAATCATTAGGACACTGTGCTACAAAACTATTCAATAGCCCTTTGATTCTTTTAAGTCTCTTATTTTTTTTTTTCGCAGAAACACATGCCTCCTTATATTTTGACATCTAAAGTCTATAAAACAGAAACTTAGTCCTATCAACTGTATATTAAAAAAGAAAAATAACATTTTTTTGAAACAGCATGTTTTTGAGGACTCTGGTTAGGGAATATAGAAAATTAATTCTAAAAGCTTTCCTTGTGACACAAAATCAGTAGTATATCTATTTACACTTCCTTTGTAGTACCATCTACTCTAACAAAAGTATAATATGCAAATTAACTATCACTCTGAGAACCCAAGCCATGCCCACCATCCAAGACACACCCACCATCCAATCAGAGTGCTTGTATGCAAATTAACCCAGCCAAGATGGAGGCCAGCAGACATGGAGCTAGAGCAAACAGGAGGCTTCCATTGCAACTGCCTGCCTAGGCCAGCTGGGCCTCTGCTCACAGCAACAATGTTTCAATTATAGAAGCCACAGAGCTGAAGCAAACAGGGGGCTTTGTTACCTGCCTAGGCCTCTGCTCAAGGTAACAAAGTTTCAATTATAGAAGATAAATAAACCCCAGACACCTGATTCCAGCCAGCCTTGCTGGGACCTTGGGTCAATGGGAGCTGTGGCCAGCCTGCAAGCAGCCATCAGCCCATCACCCAGGATGGCCAGGCACCCCAGTAGGAACCCAAACCCTGAAGGGGCTGTGGCCAGCTTGAAAACAGTCCTCAGCCCCTCACACAACCTGGCCAGGCACCCTAGTAGGGACCTGAACCCTGAAGGGGTATGGCCAGCCTGAAAACGACCCTCAGCCCCTCACAGGCTGGCCACACCCCCATGGGGTGAGGATCCCCACTGGGGGGCTTGGCCAGCCTGCAAACAGCCATCAGCCCCTCACCCAGGCTTGCCAGGCACACCAGAAGGTGAACATCCCCTGAGGGGTCCCAGACTGTGAAAGGGCACAGGCTAGGCTGAGAGACAACCCCTCCCCATGAGTGCGCACATTTTTGTGCACTGGGCCCCTAGTTATTTTCATAAATCAAATAGATATTAATGTACTTTTTAAAAAGGTATAAGCATAAGATAAGCAATACTAGATGTAATTTTCCTATAAATTCAACTTTTTAAATACTTTGCAAATCTTTCTCTCATACTTGACTACTACTTCCACATCACAGACCAGTCTTCTTTATATGTGAACTGTCCCATTGGCTTTCCTAGTCTCTTGGGATGTCATATTTATGTGTTCTATACTGTCTTCCATACAGGCAAGCAGATTATACTTCTAAAATCTCCATTCACATCACACCTATGCTTCAGTCATTTAGTGATTATCACTAATATGTGAACAAAGTTAAAACTCATTAGCAGGACATAAAAACAATTCTCCAGCTTATCAACCTATCGTTATAGTTTATTTCCACAACACCAGCCTACACTGCACCTTTTTGAAGTATAAATTTGTATGTGACTATGGTCAAATCATCTGCCTGTAACCTCCAGGTGCTTCTTCAAGGTTGGATTCAAGTGCTGTTAGTTTGGTGAAGCTTTCTCTGCTCTATCAATGGAGTGGATCATAACTCCCTGATACTTAATTTTGTTTCCTGTCTCTTTTCCCCCAAGATTCTGTGAGATCCTTAAACTAAAGAACTCTGTAATTCTCAACTCTGCATTTCTAGCACTAAGTACAATAAAGAACATATGGACCGTTTTCATTAAAGAACTTGAGAAAAGGATGAATAGTACAAATGTATATATCTAGGTTTTATCTCCTTTACAAATGCTAACTTGAAAATGTCCAGATGATTCTTGAATATTTTTACTTGCGTGTCTTTTCACTTATCCTGTTTAAACTGAATTCATAAAAATACACACAAAAAAAACTGCATATAGGTTTTTATAGCAGGCTTATTCATAAAGTCATGTATATTACTAAGTAAAAGAAGCAATTCTGAACAGGCTACATACTATTATTCCAACTATATCACACATCTGGAAAAAGCAGACCTGTGGAAACAGCAAGAAGTTCAGTGGCAGCCAGAAGTTAAGGGGAAGAAGAGATGAACAGCAGAGGACAGGATTTTTAGGACAGTGAAACTACTCTGTATGATACCATAGTAATGAATAGAAGTCATTATACATTTGTTCCAAACCACAGAATAAGCAACACCAAGAGCCCTGGACTTTGAGTGATTATGATGTGTCAAGGTACGTTCATCACTTCAAAAAGGTTCTACTTTGGTGGGAGATGTTGATGGTAGCAAAGACTATGCATGGGGGTCAGGGCAGGCAGTATATGGACAAATCTGTGTTTTTTGTTCAATTTTACTGTTATCCTAACACTGATCTAAAAAAAAAAAAAAAGTCTATTAAAAAACAGCAACACCTGAATTTATCATCCTTTCATTCAACTATCACGTGTCAGGTGACAGGATTTTTTTCACAGAGCATGAATCCAATGGGCGACCAATATTAAGCAAATAATCAATAATATCAAATACCATAGGAACAGAGAGCAGGGAGGCTAGAACTAGTCCTGAGGTTGGGTAGTGATCTGCTGACCAATGGGAAGAGGGTATTTTAAGTACCACATGTGGTGGTCTGGAGAAAGAGAACAGGTAAAATATGTGGAGAACTCAAATAGTTCTCTGAGTGGAAAGAGCTGGCAAATGAAGAAGGTTGGCCCCAGAAGAGCAGAAGGGAGGGAGGACATGCCAGGTCACAGAGGGCCTCATCAGCTCTGACAAGGAGTTTGGAGTTCTGCCTGTGGGTGATGGATAGCCACTGAGAGAGAGGTCTTATACAGGGAAATATATTATCTTTGGCTGTTCAATTTTCCTCTCTTGTTTAAGATACTCAAATATCTCAATGTGTTGCAACCTGAAGACCTTGTTTCAGAAGCTTGATTGGAATATCTGTTTAGAAATACAATCTATAATTTAGTATAAACAAGCACACTTTAATATGTTACTAAAACTTTTTCATATTCTAGGAAATACCATTGGTTAAAGTTGTATTGCCATGAATTGTCTACTTAAATACAAACCTAACTGAGGAAGTCTATTGCTATAAAACAATGTCATGTCTCCTGATTTATATGTTGAAAACCAGTTAGATTTCATTTGAAGAAAATATTCTGTTGAGTAAAAAGTCTCTAACCCACTGTTCATTTGGATTTCTTGCTTGTATTTTTTTCAATCTTTAATCAATCCTGTACTCATTTCACAAATGGGTCTATGAAAATATTAGAATTGTTTGAATAAAATGTTTGATACTCTTCACCCTTCCGTCTGTTAAATGTCTAAGTCTCAAACTACCTTTCCAGATGAATTTTTTTAAGTTTCTAACAGGAATCTCCTGCTCTAAATGAATTTGTTTCCTTTTTCTTTTTTTTTCTTTTTTTGTACTTTTCCATTCTGGTGCAGTGTTTAAAGAATTTATCTTATTTCAAATAAACTGCACTCTTCCTATTTCACCTATCTTAACCTTAAAAATCCCTTACGCTATAGGTTAAATGCTGTGTATTTTATAAATGTTGCCTTCATATGGCCAACAAGCACTGATACATTACTCTTTTAAACTTGCACTGATAATATTTTTGCACATTTACCTGAAAAATGATTATATATTCTCTTATGCCATCATTATTTATTTTTATTCTTCACTCGAGGATATTTTTTTTCATTTATTTTTAGGAAGAGTAGAAGGAGGAGAGAGAGACACAGGGAGAAACACCGATGTGAGAGAGACTGGTTACTTCCCACAAGCCACAGACCAGGGCCAGGAGCCTGCAATGAAGGTAAGTGCCATTGACCAAAATTCAACCCAAGACCCTTCAGGTTCCAGGCCGACACTCTATTCACTAGCCAAACTACTAGGGCCCCTTTTTAAATTTGGATTCTTTAATTGTTTAACATATTTTAGTATTTAATCTTTCACATGTTGATAGTAGATGATAAGCATATTTATTAATTTGAAAAATACAAAAATTACTTCATTAATAAAAAATGCTTAGACCTTGGGTGAGTAGCTCAGTTGGCTGGAGTATCACCCTGAACACCAAAACGATTACTGTTCAATTCCTTCTCAGGGACTCTGCCTGGGTGGCAGGTATGATCCCGGTAGTGGTATGTATAGGAGGCAAACAATGAATGAGACTCTCTTTCGTTGATGTTTCTCTCTCGCTTCCCCTTCTTCTCTCTCTATAATCAATAAAAACATATCCTTGGGTGAGAATTTAAAAAGTAATAAATAAATAATGCTTAGGTTTATTTTGTTTTCTTCTGCTTTTCTTAATCCTCACCCAAGGATATGTTTTTTATTATTATTCTTTTAAATCTTTATGATTGAAAGTATTACATATGTCCCCATTTCCCCCTCCCCCCCATGACCTCCTCTAGCCTGCCCCTACCCCTTGCCCTAGGCCTTCACCACTCTAGTGTCTATGTCCATAGGTTATGCATATATGCATACAAGGTCTTTGGTTGATCACTTTGCACACACCCACACTTTCCCAACTTCCCTCTGAGATTCTGCATTCTGTTCCATGTTTCCATGCCTCTGGGTACACTCTGTTCATGAGTTCCTTTTGTTAATTAGATCCCACATTCAAGTGAGATTATGTGATACTTGTCTTTTTCTGACTGATTTATTTCACTTAGCATGATACTCTCTAGGTCCCTCCATGCTGTCTCAAAGGGTAAGAGATTTTTTCTTTTCTACTGCTGCATAGTATTCCATGATGTAAATGTTCCACAGCTTTTTTTATTCACTCATCAGCTGATGGGCACTTAGAGTGTTTCCAGATCTTAGCTATTGTAATTATACTGCTATGAACATGGGGGTGCATATATTCTTTCTCATTGGTGTTCCATATATATATATATATATATATATATATATATATATATATGATCATCGGGTCAAATGGCAGTTCCATATTTGATATTTTGAGTAAACTGAATATTGTTTTCCATAACAGCTGCACCAGTCTGCATTCCCACCAGCAGTGCAGGAGGTTCCCTTTTCTCCACATCCTCGCCAGCACTTGTCCATTTGTTGATTTGTTGATGATAGCCATTCTGACAGGTGTGAGGTGATACCTCATTGTCATTTTAGTTTGCATCTCTCTGATGATCAATGACTTTGAGCATTTTTTTCATGTCTCATGGCCATCTCTATGTGCACTTTGGAGAAGTGTCTATTTAGGTCTTTTGCTTATTTTTATTGGATTGTTTGTCTTTCTTTTGTTGATTTGTAGGAGTTCTTCATATATTTTGGATATTAACCCTTTATCAGATGTATCATTGCCAAATGCATTCTCCCATACAGTGGGCTCCCTTTTCATTTTGTTGATGGATTCTTTTGTTGTGCAGTTTTTCATTTTGATGTAGTCCAATTTGTTTATTTTCTCCTTAGTTTCCTTTGTCCTAGGAGATGTATCCATAAACATATTGCTATGAGAGATGTCTGAGATTTGCTAACTATGGTTTTTTCTAGGTTTTTTTATGGTTTCATAACTTACACTTAAGTCTTTTGTCCAATTTGAGTTTATTCTGTGTATGATGAAGTTGGTGGTCTCGTTTCTTTCTCTTTCTTTCTTTCTTTCTTTCTTTCTTTCTTTCTTTCTTTCTTTCTCTCTCTCTCTCTCTCTCTCTCTCTCTCTCTCTCTCTCTCTCTTTCTTTCTTTCTTTCTTTCTTTTTTAAATGTATCTGTCCAATTTTCCCAACACCAATTTTCCCAAGACACTACCTTGACTCCATTATATGCTCTTGCCTCCTTTTGTCAAAAATTAATTGAGCATAATGATTTGGGTCAATTTCTGGGGTCTCTGTTCTGTTCCATTAACCTCTATAAATGTTCTTGTGAAAGTATGAAGCTGTTTTGAATATGGAGGCTTTGTAATATAACTTGATATCTGGAATTGTGATTCTTCCAACTTTGTTCTTTCTCAAGATTTCTGCAGCTTTTCTGGGTCTTTTTGGTTCCATATACATTTTTTTTGGAGTATTTATTCTAGATCTGTGAAATATGCTGCTTGTATCTTAATAGGGAGTGCACTGAATCTGTAGATTGCCTTAGGTAGTATAAGCATTTTAAAGATATTATTCTACCAATCCATGAACATCATATATTTTCCCATTTGTTTATATCTTCCTCTATCTCTTTTTTCAGCATCCTGTAGTTTTCTGAGTAGAAGTATTTTACTTCCTTTGTTAATTTATTCCTAAATATCTTAATTTATTTACAACTAGTGGCCCAGTGCACGAAATTCGTGCACATTAAAAGGAGATTAATTAGAGGAAATATTTTAATATTGCTATTTCCCCTTTCTCTATAATAGAAGTATCAGAGATTAACGAAAATTAGTAAAATGTATATGAAAATCTTCCTCTTGTCACAGTCTGGGGTGCACCATGGAACCCAGAGTCAAGTCTTCAACCACCCACGTGCACCTCAAAATTGCTTGAGACCCAAACCTGGACGGTCCCCCTTCATTGGGCTAGATACAGACCTGGCCAGTCCCACTCTGTCAAGCCCTGCCAGGTGGGGGGGGTGCAGCCTCAGGTCCCCTAGGTGCCAGGGCAGGGGGGCACGGCCTGAGGTCCCCCATCAAGCCCTGCTGGGAAGAGGGTGTGGCCTGTGATCCCCCAGCCTGGCGCCGGGGCAGGGGGCACAGCCTGAGGTCCCTTTGCCTGGTGCTGAGGTGGGGGGCATGGCCTGAAGTCCCCTGGCCCAGCACCAGGGTGGAGGGCACACCTTCAGGGCCCCTGTCAAGTCCCACTGGGTGGAGGACACAGCCTCAGGTCCCCTGGCCTGGGGCCAGGGTGGGGGCATGACCTCAGGTCTCCCGGCCTGGCACCAGGGAAGAGGGTGCAGCCTGAGTTCCTCTGGCCTGGTGCCAGGGTGGGGGGAGCAGCCTGAGGTCACTTGTCAAGCCCTGCGGGTGGAAGGCATGACCTGAGGTCCCCTGTGAAGCCCCATGCAGGAGGTGGGTGGACGCGCAGCCTCAGGTCCCTGCTGATTGCTCCTTAAGGCTCATTATGGGAACTTAGCCTCAGCTGTGGGTGCAAATTGACCAGAGTGATGGTCAATTTGCATATTCCCTCTTTATTATATAGGATGGTAAATAGAATTGCTTGTTTAGTTTCTCTTTCCAATAATTCATTATTTGTGTATAAAAATGCCATCAATTTTCAGATGTTGATTTGTATCCTGCTATATTGCCAAGTTTATTTATTTAATCTTGTAGTTTTTTGGTGTAGTCTTTAGGGTTTTCTATTTACAATATTATGTCATCTTCAAATAATGACAATTTTACTTCTTTCTTTTCAATTTGGATGCCTTTTATTTCTTCTTCTTATCTGACAGCTGTGGCTAAGACTTTCAGTACTCTGTTGAATCAGAGTGGTAAAGGCAGACATCCCTATCTTGTTTCTGTTCTTAGGGGAAATGGTGACAGTTTTTGCCCATTGAGTATTGAGTATGATGTTTGCTGTAGGTTTTGTCATATATGGCTTTTATCATGCTGAGATATGCTTCCTCTCTTCCTACTTTGCTGAAAGTTGTATCAAAAATCTATATTGGATTTTGTCAAATGCTTTTTCAGTGTCTATTCATATAATCATGTGATTTTGTTTTTCAATTTATTTATGTGATTAATCAAGTTTATTGACTAGCATATTTTGTATTATTCTTGCATCCCTGGAATAAATCTCACTTGTTCATGGTATATGATCTTTTTAATATATTGCTATATCTGATTTGCTAATATTTTGTTGGGGATTTTAGCATATTTGTTCATTAGGGATATTGGCTTGTAATTCTCTTTCTTTGTAATATATTTATCTGGTTGTGGAATTAGGATAATGCTGACCGTGTAAGAAGGGATTGGCAGTGTTCCTCCATGTGGATTTTTTGGCCTGTACAGATTTTCTTATTCTTTCTGATTTAGTTTGGAGAGGTTGTATTTTTCCAGGAGTTTGTTAATTTCATCCACATTGTCCATTTTACTGCCATATAGTTGTTTATAGTATTTTCTTAAGTAATTTGTATTTTTATGGTATCAGTGGTTACTTCACTTTCATTTCTGATTTTATTTTTTGTGTCCTCTCTCTTTGTTTCTCAATGAGTCTGGCTAATGGTTCATCAATCTTGTTTATTCTTTCAAAGAACCAGCTCTTGGTTTCATTTATTTTTGTATTATTTTTAGTATCCATTTATTTATGGTATAATCTTTATTATTCCCTTCCTTCTACTTACTTTGTACTTTTCATTTTGTTCTTTTTATAATTCTTTAACTTGTAGGTTATAGAAATTATTATTAACTAGGGGCCCGGTGCACAAAAATTTGTGCACTCGGGGTGCAGGGAGTCCCTCAGCCCGGCCTGTGCCCTCTGACAGTCTGGGACCCCTCAG
>PVJC01004749.1:0-62239 GCA_004026665.1 Murina feae
TCTCTCTCTCTCTCTCTCCCCCCCTCCCTCCCTCCCTCCCCTAGTGTGTGTGTGTGTGTGTGTGTGTGTGTATCCTTCTGAACGTTGTGGAGTCAGGCCCTCTACTGACAGAATCAGTCAATTACAGTCGTGGGCGGGTCTATGACACTTTCTTCAGGACCTGGTGGGAACACAGGAATTTGGAGTTTTGAGCCTAGTCCTCCTCTACACTCTCTGAAGCCTGTGCTGGATTCTTTCCACCGCAGCACACCTGACCCCGACCCCAAAACGCCAGCTCTAGGAGTAGCTTCGCCGATAATTGGTTTAAGTGCGTATTTCAGTCCTGCCCCTGGTGTGTCTAAGAAGTAAAGCTCCCCAGGAACTAGTTCTCTTCCCAGAGAACTCTCAAGAGGATTGTAGAGCAGAAGGCAGTAAGCCCACCTTTTCTCTCATTTTCGTGTTACAGTTAATCACGCCATTCCAAGCCATTAGTAACTACTATGTCCAGCTGCCCCGAGGACTGCCTCTCCATCTCGGGTGCACTGGGACTTGGGCAAAGTCTACGGTATCCAGGAGCCAGACTCCACAGGTTGCTGGTGTAGCGTAACGAATCGCAGCGTGCATGCCTCGGAGCTCCCTTGCAGAACCCCAGGACACGTTCCCACTCTCCGGGAGAACACTCTCACGTGGTCCCCAGACTCAACCCAGGGCCATGGGAGTGTTGTTGTTGTTGTTGTTAACCGCAACAAGGGTGGAGGAGCCTGCGGAGGAACTCTATCTACTTACATATGCCTATTTGTGCACGAAGGGTAATGTCCTCCCAGCCCCCGCTTTCCTAGGAAGACATTACAAAGTCGTAACTGCCGCCCGAGCAAGGCTGTGCTTGCGTTTCCGCCTGCCTGCACCGGGCGCCGGGAGCCTGGCCCGCTGGGACCCGGGCGAGCTCCCCTCGGGCGCGCCCCGCTCCGGGCGGAAGGGGCCGGGAACCCGGGAGGGCGCCGCCGGGCCAGGGCTGCTATTTCGGGCCCAGCCGAGCCGGTGCGTCAATGCCTGCGCCCCTGCGTCACCGCCACCTCCGCCCCTTTCCTTCTCCCCGGCTCTCCAAACTCTCACTTTTTCCCTTTCGTTCGCGTGCAATCGACTCTGCCCACGGGGCTCTGACGCGGCCGAGCTCATGCTAATAAGCTGTCCTTCGCCCTCCCCTCCTACCCCCACTCACGCCCCTTCACTCGCCACTGCACCCTCCCCCCAAACACCCACACACGCACACACATTCACACACACATCCACACGCATTTACACACTTCCTGGTTTGATTTCTTTCTCTCGCGCGCCTGTACAGGCACCGCTGAGCCGCGGCGGCGGCAGAGCAGCGGCGGCAGGCGCCCCATCTGGGGGAAACTTAAGGTGGTCGCCCAGGTTTTCTCGCGGCTGCAGAGCGAAAGAGCCCGCGGCTTCTCGGGGCGGCCGCAGGGCACCCGATGGCTTCTCCTCTCCGCCTTTGGGGAGCAGGAGGCGGCGGGGGGCGGGGGTGCAGATTAGAGCCGGCGGCTCCGGGGCGCGGGTAGTTAGTTCCTCGGCTGTGGGCCGGGTGCTGGGAGCACCGGGGTGGCGGGGGCGGGGGGTGGCCAAGGGGCCTGAAGCGACTGGGAGCTGGCGGGGCGGAGAGAGGAGAGGCGGCTGGAACCCCGCGGGCAGAAGGAAGAGCCCCCGCTCCCTCCCCTTCCAGCGCCCAGGGAGAAGCCCCAGAGGCCGGCCCAGCTCGGGCCCAGGGACCCGCACGGGGCTGGCAGAAGCGGCATTTCCTTTGCTCGAAAGCGCCTTGCCCATCAGCGCGGCGGGGGGTGGGGGGTGGACTTGCCCGGCGGAGGTGGCGGCGCCTCGGAGGGCCGCGGGGTGCGGACGCTCCCAGCCCACACTTCTGGGGGGCGGAGCGCGGGGCTTAGCGGAGCCACCCTGCCCCCTCCTCCCTGCGTCTTGTCTTTCCTTCTGGGCGCTCACGTGGAGGCAGTCAGAGCCCTGAGCTTCAGAGGAGGGTCCATTTATTTAGCTAAAACTCGGGGAAGGGTAGGAGGTGATGGGCCCCGAGGAGAGTCGAAAGCACCCAAGTTAGCATATGGTGAGATTAGAGCACCTATGGGCCAAGGGCGCACCTGTTGCCCTCTGCCCGGCTGCATTGTCTGCCAAAGGGAAGGGAACGACGCCTCACTCTGGCTTTTGGGGTCCGCAAAGGGCCGGGTCACTGCCTACATCCTCCTTTACCCTCCCCTCCCCTCCCCTCCCCACGCGCCACGTCCTCCCTCGCACGTGGGCGCTGCAAGGAAAGAAGGGAACACAAATTAGCCCCTTCCACCTCGGACTGTGTGTGTGTGGGAGCAGGGCGGCGGGGAGGGGGGGGTATGAATACTCCAGAGGAGGAGGAGGCGGCCAGGGACAGGGACAGGGAGCAGAGGGGGATGCCCTGGGCGAGGGAAATCCCACCCCAACTGCCCGAGCCCTCGGAGCGCGCCGCGTCCTGGGACGTGTGCTCGCGCCTCCGCCGATGGCGATGACGGCTGTGCGTTCGGGAGGGGAGGGCGCTGTCAGGCACAGCCCATCCTTGCGGGTCCCGGCCGAGCTGCCTGGCCCACACCAGGGTTGCCCTCCGCCCAGCTTTTGTTGCATCTCCCGCGCGTGTGAGCGACCGCAGGGGCTCGGGGGTGGGGGAGGCGGGGGAGACGTCGCCGCTCCGCGGGCTGAGCCGTGCGGAGTGGAGAGGTCACACCTCTTTCGGAAAACAAGCCCCCCCCCCCCCCCGCCAACACCCACCCAGCAGGCCCCCAAGGTGAAGCCAGAGCGGTTCCCACCTTCACACCGGCCCTGCTCGTGACGTCAGGTCGGAAATATACCAAAGCGAGCGGCGGCCAGGAGTCCGGGCGCGCGGCGGCGCGGCCATTGGGCGGCGGGCTGTGACGCGCGCTGACGCGGGGACTTAGGTGCGTGCCGGCCGCGGCCGCGCGAGCCACATAAACAAAGGCACATTGGCCGCCGGGCCAGTCCTCCCGGAGGCTCGCGCTCGGCTCCGCGCTCGGCTCGCCGGTCCCGCCGCCGCCCGCCACGGCTCTCCCCCGGCTCCCGGCGCCTCGGCTCCCCGCGCCCCTCTCGCCCGCCCCTCCCCGCCCCTGCCCCGGACTCCCAGGGGGAAGGACACTTCGGCCGAGTTGAATGAATGAAGAGAGACGCGGAGAACTCCTAAATGAGTAGGTGCCGTCCGTGCAGCTGGCGGTCTTTTTTTTTTTTTTTTTTTAAATCCTTCTTTCTTCTTTTGCGCGTCTCTCCTTTCTGCCCCTCCGGTGTAGGTCCTCTGGAAGTGGGCGCCAGAGGCGCGGACCGCCAGCGGGGCGGGAGGATGGGGAGGGGGTGCGCGCAGCTACAGAGGGCGTTTGTCCCAACACCAGCGTTGGTACTAGCGGGGAGTTGGCTCCCCATCGAGGCTTCCAGGCTCCTCGTCGGTGGACTTGAAGGGAGACGTGCGTAGTTCGGGGGGGGGGCCGTGGACTTGTCCGCGGAAATAAATGTGCTTGAAGTTTGCTCTTAGTGCGGAACTGATTGTGGCCTTTGGACACGGAGACTCCAAGTCCCGTGTATGCGAGGGGTCCGAACGCTCCCCACGAAGTGACAGGGAGAAAGCCAGTACTTCAGTGTGTGTGTTGCTTGGGAACTGTGTCGCCGTGGCTGGCTAGGATGCCAGTGTTTCCTGGGCATTTGTTGAGTAAGGAGAGGGGTGGGGAAGAGTGTCCCGTTACTAATTTGTGTGAAATTTCTGGTTTGATATATGCCGCGCCTGTGTATGTATGTGAGTGTGTCAGAGACAAACAGACGGAGAGAATATGTAGAGAGTACAGTTAGGAAGCTGTGAAGTAGCTAGGTGGGTAAGATCCAGCACTGGACTATTTCTCAGGGGCAGTGGGGGTCAAGAGTCTAATTTCTTTCCACTTTTTCTGGTTAGCCTCCTCCCCCCCATTGAAGCAAGATGGGGGGAGGGGGCGAGGAAAACAGAAGGTGTGGATGTTTGACTTTCTTTTTCACTTTCAATAAGATCATCTCTGCTCTAGAATGCCTTCCAAGCAGGAACATCTGAAAATGTCTAGGGTCCAAGAATGCCTTGTTCCAGCAAATCGGCAGAGCGTGGCAGGCTGTATAGGGAAGGTGCTGGGTTTGGTGTGTAGGAAAGTCCTTCTAGCATCGGTGCCAACACCAGATAAGCAACATTGCCCTTCCCCTGCCATTGACCGCGGATGCTGCTGGAAAAGTAGGGGCTGCTCTTCCCCTCCCTTGGCCCTTAAAGTGGTTGAAAGATAAGTTTCTTGGAAAACTACTGCCAGCTCACCTGTTTCCCGCATCTCAGTGCTCTGTCAAAAGCACCTTCAGATTACCTTCAGGCTGCCCAGGCCTCGCTCACTAACGTAACTCACAGGGGTGGAGGGAGAGGTTTCCTTATTTCATACTCTTGACCTCTGCTTTCTTCCCCACTCCCAAAAGAAAAGCCAGTTTTGCCATGGGGGAAAAAAACAACCAGGGAAGGTTCCCATGCTGCATTTTATTAAACTCTAGTTTCCTCTTTTCGGGTCAGAATGAAACTGAAGTGGAAATGACACTCCCCCACCCCCACACACCCTACCATAGGGGCCAATTTATTACCTCATAAGAACTGAGTAAGTTCATGGGATGCCTTTGGTTCTTCAGAACCCTCTCTCTGCAAGGACTGCCACGGTGCAACGGGTGGCATTTTCTGCTGTTTTCAGGCACCTCTTTCACACGTTCATTCTAACTGCCAGGTTTCCCGAGAAACAACCTCGGGAGGCGTCGTCGGAGAAGGGCCTGCGCCGGTGGGTCTACAGGTGCCGGGCTGAATCTGTCTGGAAAGGCACCCTGAAGCTGTCTGTGTCTGTATTTCAGGGAGGAGATCTGACAGGCTGGGCTCTCCAATGCTTTTCTAAAAATCTCGGAAACTTTATCCTTCATTGCTTTACGACACTGTCCACCTTTAAGTTCCCTGAAAACGCCTGTGCCTGTAACTCGGCTGAAGGTTAGTGCAACTTGATTTCTTTCTCTCAGTTTCCCCCGTCCCCCCCTCCCACCCCCCCAGTTCCCTAAATATCAAGACCAGGGGCAATGCGATCTTCCCCAGCAAAGCCTGTGACTTAAGGTTTTCCAACCCGTCGCCTTCGGGAACAACTTTCTCCTTGTGCACTTCAACTTCATCTCTAGGATGAGCTTGCTGAACCCGAGTGACAGAGGGAGAGGCTCACTTGAGCTGGGTTGTCCATGAAAGGGGGTCGAGGGGGAGGTGTTTGAAAAGAGCCGGGGAGACCCTCCGTGGCTGCCTAGCGCTGGGTCTTGACTCGATCAGCCTATTCCCGGCCCCGCACCGTCCAGCTCCGCAGCCTTCGCGACCTCCGCCCCGGCCCTCGCGCCCCTCGGCTCCCTGACCGCCGCGGGCTGCCGGTGTAGCTCCAGGTGTGCCCGAGCCCGCCCGGGAGGAAGTGTCCGGTCGACCAGGCTGAGTGTGCATTATTCCCCTGTTTCATTTCCAGCCATGCCTTGTGTTCAGGCGCAGTATGGGTCCTCGCCTCAAGGAGCCAGCCCCGCTTCTCAGAGCTACAGTTACCACTCTTCGGGAGAATACAGCTCCGATTTCTTAACGCCAGAGTTTGTCAAGTTTAGCATGGACCTCACCAACACTGAAATCACTGCCACCACTTCTCTCCCCAGCTTCAGTACCTTTATGGACAACTACAGCACAGGCTACGACGTCAAGCCACCTTGCTTGTACCAAACGCCCCTGCCCGGCCAGCAGGCTTCCATTAAGGTGGAAGACATTCAGATGCACAGCTACCAGCAGCACAGCCACCTGCCCCCCCAGTCCGAGGAGATGATGCCGCACTCCGGGTCGGTTTACTACAAGCCCTCCTCGCCCCCGACGTCCTCCACCCCGGGCTTCCAGGTGCAGCACAGCCCCATGTGGGACGACCCAGGCTCCCTGCACAACTTCCACCAGAACTACGTGGCCACCACGCACATGATCGAGCAGAGGAAAACGCCCGTCTCCCGCCTCTCCCTCTTCTCCTTCAAGCAGTCGCCCCCCGGCACCCCCGTGTCCAGCTGCCAGATGCGCTTCGACGGGCCACTGCACGTCCCCATGAACCCGGAGCCGGCGGGCGGCCACCACGTTGTAGACGGGCAGACCTTCGCGGTGCCCAACCCCATCCGCAAGCCCGCGTCCATGGGCTTCCCGGGCCTGCAGATCGGCCACGCGTCGCAGCTGCTGGACACGCAGGTGCCCTCTCCGCCTTCGCGGGGCTCCCCCTCCAACGAGGGGCTGTGCGCCGTGTGCGGCGACAACGCGGCCTGCCAGCACTACGGCGTGCGCACCTGTGAGGGCTGCAAGGGTTTCTTCAAGGTGAGCGAGGACGGGGCGGAGGAGGCAGGTAGGGGTCCCCTGCGGCCTGGAGCCTCGGCGTGGGCGCTCCGCCTGGGCGCAGGCAGCCCAGCTCCGGCTGGTCCCCGAAAGTGCTTTTCCCGGGGTGCGCAGAGGCTGCTGCGGTGGGGGCGTCCGGGTGCCTGCCTGAGAAAAGAAAGCGGGGAGACCCCGAGACCCGGACATCCGGGGGTCGCATACCGCCCCCCCCACCCACAAAGCCGACCCGCAGGCCTCCGCCCCAAGTTGCTGGAGCGAGAGTTGGAAGCGGGTCATTTGCATGTGCGCAGAGCTGTCTTTTCTGTTCAGATTGAAATTGGTTAGGACAGAGAACCGTGTCTGAGCTAACCAAGTGGAACAGAATTCCCCATGGTCAAATTAAGTGATCTCTTTATTTCGCCATCCTGATTGAATAATCTTATCATTTTAAATAGAGAAGGTCTCCAAGGGATGTAAATAATATGAATGCCCACGGATTTGTATTTACTGAGCGTCTCCTTCTCCTTCTCTTGGCATATAAAACACAGCAAGGAGCGGCAAGGTTAGCTCAAATGCTAACGCTATCAATTTTCTTCTGTAACGTGCCCTGGGGGAGGAAAAAGAAAAGAAAGAGAAAGGAAAAGGGGCGGGGGAAGAGAAGGCAGTTATGTCTATGTGTTTGTTTGTAGAAAGGGAGTGCAGACCCCGGTCTTCCAGACATAGTTTCTGGGTTCCTTGGATTGCTGGCTTTTCAAGAGAAAAATTAATTTTCGGCCTTGACTGTCTTTTTGTTTTGCAGCGCACGGTGCAAAAGAACGCAAAATACGTGTGTTTAGCAAATAAAAACTGCCCCGTGGACAAGCGGCGCAGGAACCGCTGTCAGTATTGCCGATTTCAGAAGTGCCTGGCTGTTGGGATGGTCAAAGAAGGTAGGTCCCGGCAAGCGGCCCGCTCTGCGGCCTGTGCCCTTGGGAGAGCGCTGCCCCTACTCGAACCCCACTTTCTACACACACAGAGCCTGGGGTCTCCCGACCCCCGCACCCGCGTCCGGCCTCCACGCGGCCAGCTGCCGGCTTGCCCATCCTGCCCTAGAGAAAGCCGACAGGCTCTTCTGTCTTTTAACTATACGACCCACTTGGAAGAAGACATAAAACAGCCCTGCGTTTTTTATGCTTCTCGCCAGTAAAGGCTTTACAAGCAGTGGGGCCAGTGCCGCCCGACCGCACTCCCCCAGCTGCAGCCTCCCCGGGAGGGGCCACGGAGGCAGCTGGGTCCCACTAGGCCGAGCCACGCTAACTGGCTCTTTCTTTGCAGTGGTTCGCACGGACAGTTTAAAAGGCCGGCGAGGTCGTTTACCTTCCAAACCGAAGAGCCCACAGGAGCCCTCTCCCCCCTCGCCCCCGGTGAGTCTGATCAGTGCCCTCGTCAGGGCCCATGTCGACTCCAACCCGGCTATGACCAGCCTGGACTATTCCAGGGTAAGATGCTGGAGGGGGGTATCATGTGGACAAACCGACAGATGGGCAGGAACCCCTCCCCACTCCCATCACTAACCCCCAGACTTGGGATAAAAGGAGGCAAGCAAGCCTGTGTCCTCACAGCTCTGGGGAGAGCCACAGGAGGCGGGCAGACCCACAGACAAGTGTAGACAGGAGGACAGTGCAGCGGAAGGAAGAAGTGGTAGGCCAGAGTGGTCAGACCTCTTTGAGCCCCTGTCCCACCTCCACATGCTCAACCGCTAATGCCTCTGATGTCCACACCAGAGGCTGCGAGAAAAGCCTCCAGAGTCTCTGGCACCATCAGGGTGGGGGCTGCCTGCTGGGGGGTCCGGGCGGGGAAAGACAGTGGGTCCGAGGAATGGCAGTGGGTGGGGGATCCAGTGGTCAGAGTCTTCTTTCACCCCAGCTGTGAGGAGTGTAAAGGCTTTAATTGGAGGAAGTATGTTGGGCAAACTTAGAAGTCACTGCAATTTTATTAAGATTTGCAAAGGGCGTCTCTGCTCGAGACCCACTCTGGGACTGGCATGAATACTAACATGTCAATTGTTTTGTGGAGATAAGAGTGAACGTTTCCCAGGGCTGGATGGCACTGTATTTAGTCTGTATGGAAATGGTAATTTACATATTTAAAGCAGCGACCTCATAGCACCATCCCTAATTGAATTAATTGCCCCGGAACATCTAATTTCCTTACTGGTCAGAGAGAGGTTTAATTGTTATAAAAACCTGGCTCCACTACTAGAAACGGGGTTAGCAATTTCACGGGTTATATATTTTAGAGAACCTCATTAAGTGCTTTTTAAAATGAAATTCCAGTTCCAGGCGAACCCTGACTATCAGATGAGTGGCGATGACACCCAGCATATCCAACAATTCTATGATCTCCTGACTGGCTCCATGGAGATCATCAGAGGCTGGGCCGAGAAGATTCCGGGCTTTGCTGACCTGCCCAAAGCTGACCAGGACCTGCTTTTTGAATCGGCTTTCTTAGAGCTGTTTGTGCTGCGATTAGCATACAGGTAACTGAGGAAGCAGTCGGGGAGGTTGGGAAAGAAGAGAGCAATCAAGACGAGGAAAGAAAGAGGGAAAAGGAAATAAAAGGAAGGAAAGAGAAGTGGTCAGAAATAGTGAATGAAAGGGGGTGGGAAAAGAGGGATAGGATAAGAGAAAAAGGTAGAGAAGGGAAGGAGTGAGCCCCGAAGTCTTGGATGAATGTCATGGAGGTGGGATAGGGGGCGTTCTTGGATTGTTATGAAGTTGAACCCTTTCAAGGTCCACTGGTCTACATTTTATTAACTCTTCGGTAATTAGGTGCCTCTTAAATCCCTCATTTATTGCTCTTCAAGTAATTAGTTGTTTAGCGTTTCTCTCTCTCTTTTTCTCCCCCCCCCTCTCTCTTTGGTATTAATTGCAGGTCCAACCCAGTGGAGGGTAAACTCATCTTTTGCAATGGGGTGGTCTTGCACAGGTTGCAATGCGTTCGTGGCTTTGGGGAATGGATTGATTCCATTGTTGAATTCTCCTCCAACTTGCAGAACATGAACATCGACATTTCTGCCTTCTCCTGCATTGCTGCCCTGGCTATGGTCACAGGTCAGTACCCTGACTGCAACGCTCTTCTCCAATCTGTCCAGCAGGATTTGTCCCGGTTTCCCCTTGCCTCCCATCTTCCTTGGTTTTGCCAGCTAGCTAACTGCTTTTCCTGTTCTTCTTTTGTTTCCGATTGTGTTTTCTGCAGAGAGACATGGGCTCAAGGAACCCAAGAGAGTGGAAGAACTACAAAACAAGATTGTCAATTGTCTCAAAGACCACGTGACTTTCAATAACGGGGGTTTGAACCGCCCCAACTATCTGTCCAAACTGTTGGGGAAGCTCCCAGAACTTCGTACTCTTTGCACACAGGGTCTACAGCGCATTTTCTACCTGAAACTGGAAGACTTGGTACCACCGCCAGCAATAATTGACAAACTTTTTCTGGATACTTTACCTTTCTAGACCTCCTCCCATGCACTTCAAGGAACTGGAAAGAAAACCTAAAACTGTCTAGAGGGGGCAAGTCACAAGGGCAGAGATAACCCCTTGAGCTGTCTCAGCTCTAGCCACCCCATCCCTTCCACCCTCCCCCAGTCCTTTAATCCTTAAAAGGGAAACAAAAAAACAAAAAACAAAAAACAAAAACTGTTGCTATTTCCTAACCTGCAGGCAGAACCTGAAGGGCATTTTGGCTCGGGGCATCCTGGATTTAGAACATGGACTACACACAATGCAGTGGTATAAACTTTTTATTATCAGTTTAAAAATCAGTTAAATGTTCAGAAGAAAGATTCCAAATGTATGATGGGAAATGTTTGGCCACGTTTGGTTGTTGCAGTTAAGAGAAATGTTACACACACACATCATAAGGGGACCCATAAGTATTGCCCTTTAAATGACTTCAAAGTTTTCTGCTGTAAAGAAAGCTGTAATATATAGTAAAACTAAATGTTGCGTGGGTGGCATGAGTTGAAGAAGGCAAAGGCTTGTAAATTTACCCAATGCAGTTTGGCTTTTTAAATTATTTTGTGCCTATTTATGAATAAATATTACAAATTCTAAAAGATAAGTGTGTTTGCAAAAAAAAAAAACAAAAAAACTATAACTACACAAAAAAGGGACCAGCATGTTGATTCTAGGTTGAAATGTTATAGGCACTTGCTACTTCAGTAATGTCTATATTATATAAATAGTACTTCAGACACTATGTAGTCTGTTAGATTTTATAAAGATTGGTAGTTATCTGAGCTTAAACATTTTCTCAATTGTAAAATAGGTGGGCACAAGTACTACACATCAGAAAATCCTGACAAAAGGGACACATAGTGTTTGTAACACCGTCCAACATTCCTTGTTTGTAAGTGTTGTATGTACCGTTGATGTTGATAAAAGAAAGTTTATATCTTAATTATTTTGTTGTCTAAAGCTAAACAAAACTTGCATGCAGCAGCTTTTGACTGTTTCCAGAGTGCTTATAATATACATAACTCCCTGGAAATTACTGAGCACTTTGAATTTTTTTGTTTTTTTAATGTCTAAAATTGTCAGTTAATATATTATTTTATGTTTGAGTAAGAATTTTAATATTGCCATATTCTGTAGTATTTTTCTTTGTATATTTCTAGTATGGCACATGATATGAGTCACTGCCTTTTTTCTATGGTGTATGACAGTTAGAGACACTGATTTTTTTTTCTGATAAATTCTTTCTTTGAGAAAGACAATTTTAATGTTTACAACAATAAACTATGTAAATGAACAGAACTTGGTCTTCTTTCTGGGGGAGGGAAAAATAGCAATATACAATAGATAGAGTTAAAGTTTGATTTGGGATAGGTCACTTATTCAACATCTGAGTTTCAAACTGACAGCCTAGATTCTACTATGTTGGCAGAAGGAACTGGGGGACTGAACTAACTTCCAGAGATTTCAGTTCAATATTTTTCCCTAATCAGAATCTTCCATTGTGGCAACCTACATTTATCAGAAGCACTTGAGAATATCTCCACTCTTCTATTAAGTTTGCTGAGAGGTGAAGCTTTCAGAAGGGGAATTCAGGAGACCAAGCAGCTTTTGAACTTTTGCAAGTTCCAAAGACTTGTCAAGTTTTTGTCTGTCACAATGTTTAGGAAATACCTTATTATGATTCAGGAAGTCAACATGGATGTGAAGTACGTTGTACTTAATCTCGGGTTTTTCTAATTCTTCTACTTAACTCTTGAAAAGGGTCAGGAGGACAAGCATCTGGGGCCCTTTGGGCCTTGAGCCAGTAGTCTTTGATGTAGAGCAGAATTCTGAAGAGACATTTCTTATGCCTTTTTTCTTTCTTCCATGGATGGTGATGAGGTTCAGTTTGTAGTTTTATGATAATATTTCACCTTAAAAGTTTCTCAAGTAAATAATAAAATATCCGTTTGTCAGGTCCCGGGTCTGGTATAAGTAAGTTATACCACAACCTTGAGGATTCCACCCAGCCTCAACTTTTAAGAAAGTAACTTGATGCTGTAGAAGCTGCTTCAAGTCTGAGCTGCCTCTGAGCCCCAGCCCCTGCGCAGCTGTCCCCTGAGCTTTGCCTCAGGACAGCTGTGACTTCATAGAGAGCCGAACATGGGGACCATCTTCTTCACTGACCCCGGTGAATTCCCGACCTCGTTCGGGCCACTGAAATCTCCAGGGTGTTATTGTTCTTTAAAAAACAGAACAGTAACTTACTTTGAGACTCCTCAGGTTATTTTTACGCTGCCTCCCCACCCCTTTATAAGACGCGTTTTGCGGGTGGGTTCTCTGCAGGTAACTGAGGGACAGAAGCGGGTGACTATGTAAGCCATGAAATAGAAGCACCATGTCCACTTTCCCAGCTTTGTTGAATAGATGAGGTTTGCCCTTTTTTATTGTCACAGCTTCTGCCCCACCAAAGCCAACACTAACAAGCAGAAGGAACGCTCTTTGGAAATGCTGCAAGTCTGTAGAACCGGCAGCCCTCACTCCCAGGTGCCTGTAGCCGAGACAATGACTTTCCGACTCAGAATCCCGGAGAGTTGAACCCAGAAAGGAACTCTGTTGCCGGTTCTCCCTGAGGAAGCCTCTGTGCATCACCCCAGGCCAAGAGGTGCCAGGTGGTACGCCTCTCTCCCGAGAATTTGGGGTGAAAGGCGGGAGGGATGGCCTTCTCCCAAGGGCCGCGTGCCTTCGGCACTGCCCCCGCGTGCAGTCAATCATCAAACCGAAGTTGCCAGGTGCTTAGTGCTTTTCTGCTCCACAGTTACTGACTCTCTTTCCAACTCCAGGCCGCGCATCCGGGGAGAGAGGGCTGTGAGCCTCGCACGCGTCTTCCCTGGATTTGCTGACATCCGCGCAGCTGCGGACTTCTGTCCCAGCCTTTCCAGGGGTAAAACTCAGGAAAAGCCACAGACACGCTGCATCGCAAAAGCGAGCCGAGCCGTTGCATAAAACTTCTTTGGAAAGAGAGGAAAACTTTATCATGGAGGAGGGGGGTTGTCTTCATTTCTCACTCCGCTCCCAACGTCCTTTTAAGAATGTCAGTTATTGTGTATCGTTCCAGCTATGAAAATACATCATCAGTGTTCCCAAGAGTTGACCATACATTTTCTCAGTTCAGAGAGAAGGTCTGGTTTTAAATCTTCACGGTGTCTAGAGCCACTTTGAGTGGTTGCTTAGAGTGCCTGATTTTATGGAGAGATGCCCTTAATTCAAAGCACAGAGCTGCGCGACCACCTACTTGTTGGGCGCTGCCGCTGCGGCCGGGCCGTCAGACCGCAGAGGATTCCCTGGGTGCCCGGGCTGCTCTCGCTTTGGCCTTCCGTTTTGGGGTTGGGTTTGGTGGTGGGGATGGGGCGTCTCTGGTCCTGATTCTATCAAGAGAGAGATGCCTGGCTCAGGGAGCCGATAGCACTAGCGATGACAGCGGCACCCAACCCAACCACCCTGTCCCATGTATTTCTTTGTGGTGCCTGACTCCATCCCTAGAGGGTTTGAGTGCCTTCTCCACTCAAAATACCCATCCTGAGTCTATGGGACACTTGTTCACACAGTGCAAGAAGCCCGACAAAGAGACACAGAGATATCCTGCCCACTTAAGAATGTCCCTTGAAGGTTCAATTTCTCTTTGCCCAGAGACTGTTTTGGCTTTTGCGGGCATCAGTGCGTCAACATGGATATCCAATTAGCCAATTATTTAAAACCCACACTGGGCGGCGGTGAATATTTTCCAGATACGAACAGGTCTGTGAGGGAAGATTTTTATTTCATTGTCATATTTTAATCACAGAGTTTTCCGCTACAGGATCCGCTTCCACCCCCACCGCGTCCTATAGAGGGTGGCGACCCCAGAGCACTTGTGGACGCCGCGCGCCTTGCGCGTGTCCGCGCCTCCAGCATCCTGCCTGGCGCCTCCGCTTCCCTTCTTATCCGCGGCGCGGCAGCGCGGAGGCGGCTGGCGAGCGTCAGGGCTGGGGGGTCTCCCGGACCCGTCTGTCCTCTTTCAGAGAGAGAAGATGATCTGGGGGTCCTGGGTGCAGGACGTCACCCCAAAATGAAGGAGGGAGGTTCTACCATGGTGAGAGGGAAAATGAGGGTATCTAGTCTGCGGATTTAAAACTTTTTTTCAGGATTATTTTAACAATTGAACAGAGTTATAGATGTCTAAGACATCCTTCTCTGAAAGGATTTTTAAGATCTTTTTTTCTCCTCTGGCCCCCAACCTATCCCCGCTGTCCAGGAACGGGAATTGTCGCTTTCTGGGCGCACCTGGGAATTTCTCTGCAATCCAAGCTTCCCGGGCATCCCTCCAGCCGACACTTTGCCTCAGTTTTTCAGTTTCAGAGGACGGATGGGGTTGGGGTGCAGTCTTCCCTTCCTCCCCGGAGGTCTCAGCCACTACTAAGAAGCACACCGGGTCGCGAGCGTCTTGGAGAAAGGGTTTGCTCAGCTCCCGCATCTGACAGCACGCAAAGCGAAAGAGACATTGCCCATAGCAGCATGTCCTGGGTTTATGTGTCCCACAGTTGATTTTACTGGGACACGGAGATATGATTTCCAAACAGGGCCGTCGTTTTTGAAAATAATTCGTTCTTAATAATAAAAGAAACACACGACACCCGATTTTCATTTTTACTTTTTACTTTTACTGAAAACACCAAACTGGATGTTACACATAACCATGTAGGATGGCGACGCTGTCATTTAAAGCCATGTTCCCGTAGCGCGTTTCCTGAGCGCGGCTGGAAACGACCGCTGGAGCCTGCAAGGTCTTTCTTTCGACCTTGACTTTGCGCTTCCTAAGGGGAAGTCCCGCTGGCGCCGAGTGCGCCGGGGCGTTAGGGGAGCCACACCCCTAGTGCCACACTCCGACGGGAGCTCTGGGTCCAACAGAAGGTGGCGGAAAACTCCGGAGAGCCGAGCTCTAACCTCTTTCTCCCAGCCCCACGCCTTCTCTCACTCCCCACTCCCCAGTGGGGTCTGATTTTTGAGGCCGCAAGATCACTGGAGAGGCCGTGTGTCCATTTGTGGGTGGGCTGGGAGCGCAAGTGGAGACGCAAGCGCCCTGCTCCGCTCATTGCGTTTTGGAGACTGAGAGTTTGACTCGGCAGGTCGCGCCAGGAGGCTTTGCCGAGGGAGCCCGGGAGCAATTAGGAAGACAACGCCGGGTTAACTCTGTTTCCAGCCCTGCCCACTCCAGCTGTTCCCTGCTTCTTTCCCAACTGTTCTAGGTCCCACAGGGCCACAGGCCGCAACAGGTTCCAGTCCTGGTCCAGCCAGGTCCTGTGCGTCAGGGCGCGAGCACGTGCAGCCCAGGGAGCCCCTGATTTCCCTGCACCCACAGATCAGTGGTCGGTCTCGGGCTCCCCGAGGCGTGAGAGGAGTTGGAGCTCCATGTACCCCACACTAGGGAAAAATGTTCTGTTTTGTTATTTCCTCCCTAGTTATGGGCGGGGAGAGGGGGCAGGCACCAGGGCACGAGTTGGAGGCGCATCCCAACTGAGGGAAGGGCTGGGAGAGGGGCCCACACACCCAAGCCGCTTGTGAGCCCTGTGCTCCACCCCGAAGCTGCGAGGAGAGGTCGCGCACATCCCGGCCCTGCTTTCAGGCCTCCTGGCAACACGTGTGAGTAGTCGCAGGCCCTCGCGCACTAGGGGTAGTGACTCGTCAAGTGGCCAAATGAGTGGTGTGCCCGGTGGGGCGGAGGAGCAGCCAGTCCTGTTATTCTCCTGCCCAGGCGCACTCTTTTCTCCAGTGAAGACACCGGCTGCGGGACAGGGCTTAGCCCAGCTCTGTTTGTCGTGCTCAGCTGGACTGGATGGGTTCCACCATCACATTTTACAAACACTGAGCAGGGACCAGGTTCCTTGGAGAGATGGGTTTCTGCCCCCCCACCCCCCCAGTGCATCACTCTCACTCCTGTATCTTTGTATTTCTGTCTAAACTCCTATTTCTTTATATTTCTATCTTTATATTTATAGAAGCTAGAATTTCCAGGATATTCCCTACCTGTCATATCACATATAGTGCCTGAGTTTCTTTTAGAGACTTCCCCTGGTTAGTAGAGGGTGGGCCAGGGGCTGCTGTGCATGGTCTCCATGAGGTACTACAAGGGCTGCAAGAGGAACTGGATCCGCTAAGATGTTCTGCCTGTGGAAGCTTGCAGGAGAGGACCGCATTGACTATCTCAAGTTAAATTGGGCTTTAGGAAAAAGGGTGCAGGGTAGAGAGAGGGAAGATGCTCAGTGGGCCACAAGTAGGCCAGTATTTTTCAAAGTGAGGGTCCTGACCCATGAGTGGTTTGCAAAATCAATATAATGGGCTGTGATCATACTTTCCTTTTAGAGACATAAACCAATGACAGAATAGAAAACATGAGTGCTTTACATAGAGTAGCTAAAATATAAAAAGTCTAAGCATTGTTTTCTGAAACTTTTCTTGGGCCACAGTATAAAATATATTTATGAGTGTTGGGTCCCAGTCAAAAAGTTGGAGGGTCACTGATGACTATCCAGATTGTGCTGGAAATGAGGGAGAGAGGCTGCTGATAAGGGAATTTTAGAAATGTAATTTTGTGATCAGTCTTCTCCTGTCCCAGCCTCTTTTCTCCTCCCCTATCCCCAACTCCAATGGGGATTCTACATCTCTCTTTCTTCTTTTTTTTTTTTTTTAATATTTTTATTGATTTCAAAGAGGAAGAGGGAGAGAGAGAGAAACATCAATGATGAGAAAGAATGATTGATTGGCTGCTTCCTGCTGGCCCCACACTGGTGATCAAGCCCAACTGAAACCTGGGCATGTGCCCTGACTGGGAATCCACCCCAACTTTCTGGTTCATAGGCTGATGCTTAACCACCGAGCCATGTCAGCTGGGCAGATTCTACATCTCTTTATCCTCTGGCTTATTATGTGCTTGGACCCTTGCTAGGTATCCCAAATAAGGGCCAGGGTACAGGCATGTAAAGCCACCCTCTTTCCCTTTCCCTTGGCAACCTAGTGCCTGGGAAGAGAGTGACTGGTGATGATGTTCACGGGAAAAGCTACAGAAAAGGAGGGCAGTGAATGGCACATTGTCCATTCACCATGTGCTAGTCATTCTCATCTATATGCTATTGCCCATAATAAGGAAAGAAGCAAAAGCTTTTGAAGGAAATAGGTAGAGATAGGGATGGATAAATATAATGGATTATACTGCCAATGATCACAGGAGTGGCGACTGGGGAGATGGAAGGAGAGGGGGTAAAAACAGAGGGGTTTCTTTAATCAGAGTACTAGAATTGAAAGCATGGAAGATAAGGACTAAAGCATCCTAGAAATATAGGATTCCAGGACATCAACAATAGTGGATGGGCTCCAAGAAAAAAAGAGAGGTAAGTAACAGCAAATAAAAAGGGCACATAAGGTGCAAGGGGTGGGTGGGCAGATAGATACGAGATGAAAGTTGGGTGAGGAGGCTACAATAGAAGGTTTACATAACATGTTAGGTAGCTTGGGGACCTCACAGAAATGTCAAGTTGTCACAAAAGAATTAAAAGGAACAGAACCATTGGAACGATTCATCCCATGTTGTCCCAATTCTAGCTGAAGGGCTTTGAAAGAGGGCTTGTTTCCTAAGGGGGCTGCAATCTCCACACGGGTGGTACAGACCCAAAGATTTGGGCCAATGTGAGGATCAGAGCCAGGTGGCGTAGGAAGCCAACTTCCATGGTTTCTGGGATTCCCCCATCACAATAACGCTATCTGCCGTAGATTGCAAGGCTGGATGGCATTTCATGAAATCCTCTCAACTCCAATCTGTAAGGTTCAAATTATTACTTCTGTTTTACAAATGAGGAGATGAGGCTCAAAAAAAGCTGTTGTTAAATGTCTTGGCCTGTAAAGTAGGTGGGAAATCGGAATTTGAACTCAGAACCAGGGCATATAAGTCCAACGGCCTTGCTTTTGCCCTAGCCTTGCTTTTGCCCTGCTTGGTGCAGGATTGTACCTTTTTCCATCACTCCTGCAGAAACTGACTATGGGTTTCTTTTATTTACTTTTTAAAATATGTTTTTTTGTTGATTTTAAAGAGGAAGGTAGAAGGAGAGAGAAACATCAATGAGGAGAGAGAATCATTGGTTGGCTGCCTCCTGCACACTCCTTGCTGCGGATCAAGCCCTCAACGCAGTATGTGCCCTTGACCGGAACTGAACCGGGGACCCTTCAGTCCGCAGGCCGATGCTCTATCCACTGAGCCAAACCAGCTGGGGCCAACTATAGGTTTCGGCAGAGAGTTGAGGATATTGTCTCAGGAGTGTTTAGGCTCCTATCAAAGGGCGTAGTGATAATAGTATATTGCTCTTGTTACTTTTAAAAAGAGAATAACTCTTCTCTTAGGTTGTTTTTGTAATAAATGCTTGGAGTTTGGGTTGCATGCTTACTGCTCAAGTAAAGAATGGGAATGTGATTGCTACATGTGTTTTTGTCACTGAAAAAGTCTTATTAAAGGTAGTAAAGAGACAAAGAAGTTTTTTCCTCTTCAAGCTGTTTGAATTTTCTTAATCATTTGATTTTTAGCTAGCTTCTCAGTTTCTGATCAGGTACCCCAAATTGTACATCAGCAAGTTCACATTAGTCACAGCCTGGAGCAGACCACTTTGTAAATGGCTGTGCATGAGCCTTTTTCTCTTTCTACTTCTCCTGTTTTTGTGGCCTACAAAGTTTAACTCTAATTCACATCTTAAAAGATACTCGTACAATCTACCTAATGGCATAAATAGATTTTGCTTAGTGTCAAGCTGAGAGTAATATTTCTGCAGGAGACTATCTGCGTCTAACTTGGCGTGGTCAAAGGGTTGCAAAAATAGTCTAATTATATTACAAAATTTATTGGAATATACACACTTGACAAACAAAATATGGTGGATTTAGGTCAGCTGTTTGCTTATACAATAGATTTTGCTCGTCTTTGACATTTAATTTAAGCTTCTCTTATCTCAGTGCCGGGAATAGGATAAGTATGTTCTACATGTGTTATGCTTCTTGTTTTTATAAAACTCACTTGTCTGCAGCTATCCGGAAATAATGCATAAGCAGTGACTACGGACAAGGAAGCATTGTGAGAGGTTCTGAAAGTGCCTTTCTGACGTGAAGTTCTGAAAAGTTGAATTATGGAGACCCTAACAGGGGCATTCAGTGTTGAGGAATGCAGATAGCTACATTTGCTTTCTCCGTCTTTTGCTTAACGATCCCCCCTGCATCCTGAATTGATACAGCTAAAAACAAGCTTCCAGAAATCCATAATGACCCTATTTGATGCCAAAAATCTGTGTCTTGTGGAATGGTCCTGCTCTCAGCAGAAGTGTGCATGGGCCACAAGTGTGGAAAGAGCATCAAAAGCATGAGACACATGAGTGCCTTATTTTGAATATACCTAAGAACAACAAGTCAGCTGCTGTAAAGCCTGCACTTGCAGATGTGTGAGCCCTAAGTAACCTTCACAATTGGTTGTGGTGTGGTGGGAGATGTTGGTATTCATGAGTGTTTTGACATGTTTGACATTTCATGTGTGGTGTGTATTGCTTTGTCTTTCATTCTCACCCTCTCAAGGGTGTCCATTTTCTCCCTGAAATACAGCTTTTGGTGTTTATATTTGGGGTTTATGAATCTGCTTATTGGATGAATGAATTTATTGGTATTTATGTAAATAATGATTTAATGAGTTAGGCTAGGAGTGCTTTTCATGCTATGGCCAGAAGAAGAGGGCTCTATTTAAATAGAGATGATTTGATTTTTAATTTTAAAAAATATTTTTATTTATTTCAGAAAGGAAGGGCAATGGAGAGAGATAGAAACATCAATGATAAAAGAGAATCATTGATTGGCCATTGCTCTATCCACTGAGCCAAACCAGCTAGGGCTGATTTTTAGTTTTTAAAAAAAGATACATGATAAAATATATTTGATACATGTCAAATATCTCAAATTTGCTATTGTCCTGGATTAGCAAATAAGGAAAAGCAATTCTGTGGAATTATTATGCTCTCAGAAGCTGAGGAATTTGTGTACTAGAATCTAATGTAATGAATATAGGTTTTGAAATCAGTCTGAGTAGCCTTTAAAATTGCCCTTTATTCATTTATTTTTAAAAGGAATTGACAATTGAACTGAGAAATCTAGGAGGCCTTGAGGTAAGTATATTGTATAAAAATACATGCCCAAATATATATAGAATTGGAGACTACAAGAGCAGTCTGTGAATAAGATAGAGGCTTGATACCGTGGTCATCTTCCCTTTGTACCACCTTCTAAGTCAGTTCTCCAGATGAAACTCGGTAAATGAGTTCAAAAGCATTAGCTAATCTTTGGTTAGACATTTTTTTTGAATCTGTGAATATCACATTGCTAAAAGAGTGTGGGAAAAGGCAACCACTTTGACGGAAAAGCATTTGCTCCCACTTTTTGCCTTGTAGACCAAACATGAGTGCTACACAGAGTCTATTCCAATGTCTATTGAGACTTGTCTAAGGAGAAATTTGGCTGAAAGTTTTGTAAGTCAGAACTAATAAGTTGCTCATTACCATTTCCGTCTTTAAAGCCGGTGTTCCCAGTAACCTGGCTTCTCTTTAAATGCTATTCTCTTTAAGACGATAACTGACTCTAAGGCTTTGACATTTTTCTGTCCCAGATATTTCTCCTGTTTTTAATCTCCACCTGTTGTCATATGCCAGGACAGCACCGTACTTCCAGGTGGGAAGACAAAGGGGCAACTCTCTCTGTGTCGGGTGTCAAGGCTGCTTTGCCTCTGGAGTGGAAATTTTACGTGCACTTTCCTCTGTACCTTCTCCCTGAAGACTAACACATCACCTCTATGACATACATGGTAACTGTGGCCTTGGGTTTGACAAGAATACTGTAAATTGGCTTTCAGTTAGCACAAGTATTTAATGTTGCATCTTGGAACTGAAAGAGTATTAAGAGACCAGGTTGCACATACTATTTACCAGTTTCTCTTCTTGAATAACAAAGCCTTAGGTCGTTCACATCCCTTTGAGGATCTTCCTGAGAAAAATTACATTTATGAAACACACAACAGGAAGCTTTAACATTGAAAGTGCACTGCTGTTCTTTTAAGAATACTGTTTTCATTTGTAGGGTGATGTGAATGATTGTAGGCTGACACTAACAAGACTGTGAATCTCATTTCCAATGTTATGACTTAGGTAAAGATGCAAGGGTTTTTTTCTTGGAGGTGCAGTGTTTGTATGCTTAACATTGCTTTCATCAAAATATGTACTGTTGACTCATTCATTACATTTCTTGTATGTACTTAACTGAGAAGCAAAAAAAAAAAAAAAAAAAAAAAAAGGAAACTCAAAAGCTTGTCTTTTCTTGAGTTAATTTCCCTTAACATGGATTCGAAATAAGCATTCCAATGTAGCATACTATAAAATAGTTATGAAATTTGATGATTATAGGAAAATTGGTGTGGATGAGAAATGCATCATTCGTTAGACTGCACATAGCAGTGTCTGATATAGAAAAGGCAAGGTTCTATAAACAAGAAGCTGTAAATAAGCTTTTTTTTTTTGCTTTTCTGTAACTAGAATACAAATACTTGCATTATGAAGACATATTCATAAATTTTGATGATAACTTAGTGAAAGAGGACCATAAATATGAAAAGTAGGCATATTATTAAATGTATATGATTTTGCAATGAACACTTATTATTTTTAAAAGTCCGTGTTCCTATGGCTTTCACTTAGAGAAATCAATCTCCCGGTGCTATGAACAGCCTAATCACTTCTTCCCCCCTCCAGGTAATAACAGTAACTTCCCAAACTGAAGACTGAACCAAAGCAGTCAAACTTAACAACTCCGATCAAATTACACAACTGGTGACTAAAAGGAACATAAAACTCATGACACATTTTCACAAAATCTTATCTGAAATCTTATTCAAATTAACATGAACACTGTCACATGCGCTGAAAATTTATAAATTACATGAAATTAAATCAACTGCTGTCTGGCAATAAGCTGACTGATACGGAGTGATTCAGTAGGGGGTCTGCCATAAGGTTTTTATTTAACCTTATTATTAATAATTCTTATAATGGGCAAAGATCCTATTAGTGCTCTTGAGTACTGAATGGATAACTTGGTGAGACTGGAGACAGACAGTGGCACAAAGAGAGGTCAGGCATCCCGGGAGAAAATACAACTTCTCGGCTGAGCGTGATGAAAGCATACGTCTCAGCATAACAAATTTTGAAATATGGAGTATCCTAGCCAGAGAAATATTTGTAAAATGATAATGCTTGGCATAAAGGCTAGATTAACAATTGGGTAAAAACACTCAATGTAAAATTAGAGCAAAAAACCTTTTTTAAAATTTTTTTAAAGCTGTATGCCCATGGAGTTCTCACCATCAGAATAAGAGAAGTTCTAATCTTTCTCCCTGGAAAGCATTGCCTAGGCAGAGTCAGAATCCTGCATGCAGGCCTGAACTTCCTAGCAGTGGAAGGATGTTGACAAATTGGACAGATTTCAGAGAACCACAGCAAAAATGATAAAGGACTCAAGCAATTGACTTATGAGGCAAGATTAAAAGAACCAATTATGTGTTGCTTACCTAAACAAGACAAGCAGTAGAGGGGGAGGAGAGACAAGAAACCATGTGTGATTATCTGAAGAGTGTAAATACCAAGGTAGGAGATGAATTGTTTAGATTGGTCCAAGGTGGCAATAACTAAGAGGAGGAAAATAAGTAAAGAGGGATTTGGTAGATTTCCCAGAAAAATGATGTGAAGTGATGTTATTTGCAAAATAATAGCAGCAATGTTGAGGAGTTGGTAACCATATTACTTATTTTTTTTAATGCAAAAAAGGCCGCTTATTTATTACCAGGAAAACTTTTAGATGAGAAGGAAGAAAAGGAGGAAAAAACCAATAGTGTACTTCAATTTAGAACATGAACATATTTATATGTAGTTTAAATTAAATATGGCATATTCAAATAAAGGCCAGAGTGAATCTTAAATTAAGCTATCCAGAAAATAGCTCCATGTCTACTTTCATAGGTCTTAGCACTAGGTCTACCCTTGACCATATATTCTGTAGTAGGGTAATCTTACCTTGGTCAATGCAAGAAGAGGATTTTAATGTTTTCTTTTAAAGAATATTCCTGTCATGCAATTGTGCTCCTCATGATGGAAGTGATGTTGATGGAACTCAGCCCAAATTGATAAAAGAAGTGAGAAGTATTCTCACTTGTCTTTTATTAGTATTTTTTCTGGCATGCCCCTCTGAAATCTGGCTCAGCTTGGAAGGGAAACGTATAACTGGACTAAGTGGCCACTTTAAAATATAATAAGCATGGGAGCAAGGGAAAGGATATTACAAAGCACGCTGCTCTAGAAGCCAAGCAAAGAAAAAGATTTCTCCCAGTATCAATGAGAAATAGAAATGGATCTAAAAACATTGACGGCAAGATGAAAACAAGAAAGAAGCAAACTCAAGGCTCATAGGATTTCCTGCTTTCTCTTAGTGAGAGAGTGATTTTCCTGTGCTGGAAGATGCAGCAATGTGAGGTAGAGAGATGCAGAAGGAGAATCTCATTAACATGAGCTCTCCACTCCCCATGCACTTTGAAACTGCCTGCTGTCAGGCTGCTGAGAAGCCAACATATGCAGGCTTCCAGGGCGTGCATTGCTGCAGAAGGCTGCGTGTAATTATTTCTGGATAGGATCCTGTGTATGATTCCCTGATAATACTGCCTTATAGCCTGCCTGTATTTGAACTGATATTTCCTATACGTATAATTTCAGCTTAAAACAGTGAGGTATCAACCCGGGGGAGCACACAGGTATTTTCTCGTAAGCGATGTAGTAAACGTTGATATCTGAACTCTGGTGGATTTACTGTGCTGATTAGGATAAAGGAAAGAAAAAGACCACCACCATTTGTTTCTACCTTTTTTGTTTTGGGAGAGGGGGATGTTATTGTTTATAGCCAGTGCATGATAGCTTGTGTCAATTATAGGCAATTGGCTCTCTCTGGAGTATTTTTAATTCCTAATAGGTGTGTTTTATGCCAAAACTTGACACATACTTTCAGTTTCAAGATGACATATAGAGTGTCTGTGTGGTATCCTCTTCCTCTTCTGCAGGAGATCCCAATTGGTGTTCTTTATTACAATTATTTCTTAAAAATGCATTGTCCTAATAAAAGTCAATAAACTATATTTACTAGGCAATTTTATTAAGTGGAGAGGATGCTGTATGACTTCAGGAGATTTTTTTTTTAATTTTGTAAATGGTTATAATTTCTGTTTTTTATTTTAGCAAACTCTTCAGCCCAGAGATTTAATTTAATCATTTTTGCCTTAAAAGCGATAGCAAAGAGATTACACAGGTAAACTATGCTGTAAGCAAACATTTATAATTGCTAAACTGCTTTACTTTTGTTTCTGTGTTAATGACTTAGTGGAAAAATGACCTTATTTTTGCACAAAAACTAAAGTAAACAAATCTGCTATCATTGACTTTTTTCATGTAAAAACTAATGATAAACTTTTCTAACAAGAAACATTTCTGCTATAACTAATTGTGCACTTAAAAATACCAAAGTGGGTAAAGGAGGAGGTTGTTTTTTGTTTTCAGTTTTATGATGAGCTTATTTCAAGCATTCTTAATTCTTCAGATCATTTAAAGGAATGTTGGATTTTGGATTACCATATTTAGGGTGCTTATACCTACGTTCTAAAACTGTTTAATAGCAAAGCTTTTTTATTATTCTAATTTATTCAATAACCAAAATTTTGTAAGTGATACTGAGTTATAAAAAGTAATTTCTTTTTCCTTTTTAGTCTTATAATGGCTCCAATGTGGAATCTTAGACTAAACCCTTCCATTTTCCTATTAAAACTTTTGTTCAGTTTAATCTTTACATTATTTTGAAGTGAATATGCATTTTTTTTTTTGCCTGTGCTGTTTGTGGTTCCTTTCTGCCCATCCTTTGAAAGCATGGGACAAGGTCAATCAGGATGAAAGGACCTTATTAAGGAAGCTGAGTTTTATGTAACGAGACTGTATAAATGAGTTGCCTAGAACCTTTCAAACTCACTACATTATTGTACAACATAACCCATTTTCTTTGGATTCGAGAACATTATTATTAACTATAACATAACTTGTGTGGTATTTGGAATGTCTACTTTGTAAATTAGATTTACTTTGAGACGGCAATTTCTATCTTCTTAGATAAATACTTGTTTATAGGGTAATAAAGTGATAAGGCTTAAGGTGGCTTCACAAGTTGACTAAGGCTGTCTTGTCTTGCTTTCCTTGCATGTCAAAGACAATATTCCATTTTAAATCCAACCGAACAAAGAGTATCGTGTCATGGAATGGGGTTCTGGAAAATATTTTATGAGCACTTCAATATTTAGACACTAACTACTTTTTATATGCCATTCAAATAAATGAAAGATTTATCTTTTGATAAATTTCTGGGACCTAGTGAAAATTCATAGACACTCAAGTGTTCTATCCCATAGTGCATTAACACATTTGTATTCCAGATAAACATCTCAGAAATGACTGTTTTTAGACCCATTTTAGGAAGGGCATATTTTGCACATAAAATATTATGATACAGTGACAGAATATTACAGCATTTAGTGAATGATTTAGTGAATAATTTCCCAAGTATATTTAGGTTGCCAAGTGTATCTAAATTACATTATGTATATTTGGCTGACTTATAGAGAATGTATTTATTTATAGAAAAAGCAGCTTTTTTTTGAAGTGATTCTTTAACATTTGTGAATAACTTCAATTGATTTTCTCCCCCAAGGAATAAGATGTCTTTGAGTTGGTGTGACTATGGCAAGCTTTGTTGCTTATCGCTTTCATTGTAAATTTATAAATGATGACTTATGTTCTAAAGATGTGCACAATGCATAGGAAATGCTTGAGAGAATAGACCTATATTGTTATATATAGAGATACTAGATTGCTATGACACTAATTAGGGCATAAATAATAGCATACCTAACCAAAGGCAAGCAAAACATTTGTTTGCTAATTAAAATTAAACTTATTTCTATACAGGTTTGAAGTGAGTCTGTTTGAAACAAGCTAGGTATATGGAAATAGAATGTGTTCAAATCATCAATAGGAACAAACCTTGTTTTAGAGCTTTTTTATTTTTCGTAAGTGTAGACAATACCCAGGTTTACAGGTCTTGCTCCCCTTGCTCTTTTCTCTTTGGGGTTTTTAAGGGAGGAATGAACCTAGTTTATGCTGATGACAGGCATGGTGCCTTTATACTCTTTTAGGAGTTTGCTGGCCATCCATTTTGAAGACTTGTATTTAAATAAGGACGTTGACTAAATGCAAGATAATAGTTATTCCATAACTTAAGAATCTAGTGCATTGTGTCATATACAAGACAGAGCGAGGTTCCTGGTGTGCTGTGTGAGCACTGAAATAAAAGCAGTGATCACTGGTAAGCCACTGAACATACGATTGTTGAACACTGCCAACCACTACGTGTTTCCTTCAACAATTTACCTATTTTATCAATGCCTCAATGTCCTCATCTGTAAATGAGAGAAAAATACCTTTGTACATGATAATCCCCAGTAAGTTATTATTATTTTTATTACTAATATATTACTGGGCTCTGAGAGGATAAATATGTTTTAATTCAATTTCACCTTCCACTCTATTACATTTTGCAGTTGTATTTGGTGGTTTGTAATGCTGTTCAGTGTAAAGGGCCTCTTTTGGATTCATTTACTGGACCAGTCTTTTTCTTTTATTTTTATTTATTTATTTTTTAAAATATATTTTTATTGATTTTTTACAGAGAGGAAGGGGAAGGGATAGAGAGTTAGAAACATCGATGAGAGAGAAGCATCGATCAGCTGCCTCCTGCACACCCCCAACCGGGGATGTGCTTGCAACCAAGGTACATGCCCTTGACCGGAATTGAACCTGGGACCCTTGAGTCCACAGGCAGACGCTCTATCCAGTGAGCCAAACCAGTTAGGGCTCTTTTATTTTTAGATATATTTTTATTGATTTCAGACAGGAAGGCAGAAGGAGAGAGAGATAGAAACATCAATGATGAGAGAGAATTATTGATCAGCTGCCTCCTGCATGTCCGCCACTGGGGATTGAGCCCACAAACCGGGCATGTGCTCTGGGAATCGAACCATGATCTCCTGGTTCATAGGTTGTCACTCAACCACTGAGCAGAGCTGGCCAGGTTAGTGGACCACTCTTTTTTAAAAATATATTTTGTTGATAAGGAGAAGGATAGAGAGTTAGAAACATCGATGAGAGAGAAACACTGATCAGCTGCCTCCTGCACACCCCTTACTGGGGATGTGCCTGCAACCAAGGTACATGCCCTTGACCAGGATCGATCGTGGGACCCTTCAGTCTAGAGGCCGACGCTCTACCCACTGAGCCAAACCAGTTAGGGCTAGTGGACCACTCTTGATGACAAATTTTCTGTGTGCAAGTACGGGAATGCTGAGAATACAAAGAAGAAAATCCATAGTCAATGACCTCAGGTCTCCTACAATCTAATAAGAAAAACATACCCCCAAAATAAACACTTTCAGCACCGTATGTTAATAGCTCCTATGAACCATACGCTGGGACACAGTGCCTGAGAAAGCTGGGAACATCTCTTTTGCAGAAAGTTTAGGAGTTTACTTCTACAACAAAAAAGGAATGTAAAATTAAAGGCATATACTATGAAAAGGCCTGCTATCACCCATTTGACAGTGGTTAATGGTGGGGAGGAGTATAGGACTAAGAGAAGGTGAAGAAACTTTTCTACTTTATTATATAGACTCCTGCATTGATATCTCTACAAACTACCCCAACCATAGGGACTATATTCTCATGAATGAGGTTGCAAAAAACAAAAAACAAACAAACAAAAAAACCCACCACAACTAATTTTTTCATTAATAAATGAAATTAACCAAGAGACATCCACCCTTCATTTTAATCCTGTGGGGTTAATATATTTTCTTCCACTGTAATCTATAGCTTGAAAAGTGTGAATATCCTAGTTTGAGAAATAGTTTTATAGTCGTGCAACAAGCTATACTTTATTTCTGATTGTTTTATACTTTATTAATTGAAAACATATTTGTCACATTGTTTTTTTAACATTTTCTGCTTTTCTTGAAGAATGCATAGAGTACAAAGAAGATCATTTATCAAGACTGATTCAATAGCTTTTGGCTGTGAGAATCTCAAGGAATGACTGATAATTTATTTTCTTTGGTGAGAAGAGAGAAGCAAAGAAAGAGACATCAGCTACCACACAGGTGAGTCAACCTATGATCAAGAGATACATTTCCTTTTTGCATGAATGACTAACTTAGTTTTCTTTGATTTGTATACTATGTAGAAGAATAAATAGTATATGAACACCTCAAGTTTGTAACATCCTTGAAAAGTTTACAGAAAAGGAAAATATTTGCACATTACAAAATAAACCATATCAAAATTAAAAATATATACTGCTGTAAGAATATAAATTTATTCAATAATAGCTCATGGAAAAATACCTGTCCTTTGTAACAAGCTGTATCAAGAAGACAATAATTTTAAGGACCTTGGTATCCTTTTCTCTCATCATGAAGAGCTTATTGATAGCACTTAATCCTGATGCCACCTGTTTCCTTTAAGAAGAGGCCCATTCAAGGTCCTTTGCATCAACTCTCAGCTTCAGACTTAAGTTCAGTTTGGAGCTTGTCATGTATATATCTTGCTGCTGACAAATCTTATGCAGAGGCAATGCCAAACCACAATGTAGTGATGTGTTCTGATTTTAAAGGCAGTTCTGGGTGTCCAGGTTGCCTTTTAAAGTATCAGATTGCACGGTCCACTTGAAGGCTATGAATTATTCTATAGACAGATGTTTGTGGAATATGACCTTTTTTTTAATTTTTGCATGTCATGATTATTCTTTTGAAGTTTTTGTTAAGGTAAGCAAAAAAAAAAAAAAAAAGAAAAAAAAAAAGAGGGGTGTAGACTGTTCAAGGAGAAAAATGCTAATTGTGATTCCTAAACTATTTTATTTTTCCATCAAGAAATGTCCATTTTATGCTATTCTTCTTTTTCACGTAAATGCTTAATTTCTGAAATAAAAAAAACATACATGCGCTAAGAAAAAAACAATATATTTAAATTATGATATTTTATGTGAAAGGAAGAGTATATAAATATTGATGTAGCTAAAATATAGCTCATATTAAAAACAAGCATTCGGTTTCAAAGAATTAGAAAACACAATAGATTCAGCAAAAGTAAGAATTTTATCATTCCAGTAATAGATATGCATAAATCACTAATGCATGGAGGCGTGGTAAGCACTCAAATATGGTTAGAAAGATGCCACTATGTCCACAGAAATCATACACTTTTCTATTTCATTGGCATTTTATTTATATATTTATATTTTATTGAAAACTTATGGTGAAAACAAATATAATTTCTATTGTTAAAAATCATGTATTTGCAGCTGCCTAATGTATCTGTTTCAAAGTTATAAATATTTACCAAAGAAAGAATCACTCTCTAATCAAAATAAATTATAATTCAGGAACAAGATAATATCATGCTTAGAAAGTAACAATCAAAAAATCAGAGAAAAGAGCCATATTGAAACCCTTGCTGAGTAACCTGCATTCTTTCTTATTGATTCCAACCAGATAAAGAGATTTTGTACCTAGAATTATTCTTTTGAATAATAGATTAACTAGAGTCTTGAAGTTTTCCTTTTTGATCCTCTCAAAGAATTGGTTAGCCAATTCATAAAACGCTGCTCACTCTGAGCTCCCGGGACACTGTATGGTAGAGAATGACAGGATATGGGTCTGAAGAAATAAGCAGGAGCTGGATCGCACAACCTTACAATCAATGTTAGCATCATCCCGAGGAAAATGGGTAGCCACTGACACAAAATACCAAGAGATGCTATCATTCTTTTTTACAAATATATTTTATTGATTTATTTTACAGAGAGAAAGGGAAAGGGATAGAGCGTTAGAAACATCGATGAGAGAGAGAAACATTGATCAGCTGCCTCCTGCACACCTCCTACTGGGAATGTGCCCGCAACCAAGGTACATGCCCTTGACCAGAATCAAACCTGGGACCCTTCAGTCTGCAGGCCGACATTCTATCCACTGAGCCAAACCAATTAGGGCAGTCCCAGCTACTTTAGAAAATATAATCTAGTGGGAAATACAGATAACTAAACAGGCAGCTCTACCTTATTGTTTTCTAGTTGGTGAATTTTTTCTTCTTTGTCACTTCTCAGTATTGAGTCATTTCAAAGATAGGATTTGAGATGATAGTAATTAGTATTAACAATGAGTAACGCTGTTTTTTTCTTGTTCAGCAGCAACTTCTTTTGTTTATTATTCCTGAAAAGAGCATCATAAATATAGAATTGGTTTACATACACAGTCTCTTATTTATTCAGTTGGCTTGTCTAAACCTTTTGGGAACAAGCTGGTTACAAATGAATGAATAATTATTTACAACTATCTTTAATCAAGTGCTTACTATGTATACTTTATGTGTATTAACTCTTTAATTATCAAAACAACCCTACGAAGAGGGCATTATTATATTCTCCATTTTATAGATGAGGAAACTGAAGCACTGAGAGGTTAAGTAACTTGTCCAAAGTCAATCAGCCAACAAATTGGAGCCAGAATTTAAGCCTTGATAACCAGGCTCCAGTCATTGATTTTAATCAATACACTATACTGACTCCATTCAGTTGTATATAATGAAAAATTTAAATGTTAGATTTCTAAATTCTATCATTTAGATTGTTGTTCATCATGATATAATCTGACTGTCACAAAAGGCCATTTATTTCCAGATTGCTCCCAGACACCTGTTGTGGAGCCTGACAATTCTGTCACAGAATTACTCGTTTGAGATGAGAGGTTTTCTGGAAGGGGTCTAGAAGGCAAATGGTTACCTCGCTATGGAAGCAGTAAACTTGTGGAGTACCCTATCACATCATCATGGATTACATTGCTAAGTAGTCTAGCTGTCTCTTAAACAAGTTTGGGGGCCTAAGGGGAGAGCACATGGGGCAAATATGTTTATTTTTTAATTTTTGGACAAGTCAATTTTTAGGAGGAAGATGAGAACTGCGGGGCATCAAATACTTCCTGTGGAGGAGAACACCGGCACTGAGCTGCATTGGCCAGGCCACTGGGGCTCAGCACGAGGGAGGGGAGTCCTTTGATGGAGAGGTTGGTGCCAAGGAATCCTCAGCCTTCTGGGCAATCTGCTCTACCCTACTCGGGGGAAAACGATGTTTCTACACTCTTATTTGCAAACACAACTCAATCCAGATCAGATTTTATGTTTAGGAACTTGAACCGCCAAAATTTAAATGTAATAATTCTCTTCTAGTGGTTCTCAGTGGGGTATCCTGAACCTGGCATAGGAAATTGTGTAATTTTAAAAATATTTTTATTGATTTCAGAGAGGAAGGGAGATGGAGATAGAAATATCAATGATGAGAGAGAATCATTGATTGGCTGCCTCCTGCATGTACCACACTGGGGATCAAGCCCACAATTCAGGCATGACCCGGACTGGGAATCGAACTTTGACCTTCTAATTCATAGGTTGATGCTATGTCAGCTGGGTAGGTGATGTGTAATTTTGATCAAATATTTACTATGATATTACAGTGCTATTTGTCAGAGCTTTATATTTTTTAAAAAAGAGACTTTTTTCTTAGAGCAGTTTTAGTTCACAGCAAAATTAAGAGGAAGATACCGAGATTTTCCATATGCCCCCTATTCTCACATAGGCATAACCCCTATTATCAACTTCCCCCATCAGAGTGATACATTTGTAATAATCAATGAACCTATATTGACACTTCATAATTACTCAAAGTCTATAGCTTACATTGTGGTTCACTCTTTCTGTGATACATTCTATGGGTTTAGGCAAATATATAATAACTAGAGGTCTGATGCATAAAGATTTGTGCAAAAATGGGTCTTCCTTCCCCTGGTTGCCAGTACTGCCTTCGCTCCAGCCAGAGCTGCCTTTTCACCTTCGCTCCAGCCCAGAGCTGCTTTTCTGCCTTCGTTCAGGCCAGGAGCCGCCTTTCTGCCTTCCCATGCTGTCCAGAGGCACAGAGCAGCTGGGGCAGTGGGGAATGCCTGCATCATCCCACCCCACCCCCAGCTGCTCGGTGCCTGCATATACAAATTAACCTGCCATCTTTGTTCAATTAATTTGCATACTCACTCCCAATTGGCTGGTGGATGTCATGAAGGTATGGTCAATTTGCATCTTTCCCTTTTATTAGTGTAGATAACAGGTATCCATAATTATATCATGCAGAGTATTTTCATTGCCCAAAAAATCCTCTGTGTTCTGCCTGTTCATCTCTTCCTGCATACAAACACTGACAACCATTAATCATTTTACTGCCCCTATAGTTTTGTATTTTCCAGAATATCATGTAGTTGGAATCATACAGCATTTAGCTTCTTTCACTTAGCAAATATGCATTTAAGATTTGTCCATGTCTTTCCTGACTTGTAGAGCATTTCTTTCTAGCTCTAAATAATATTCCATTGTCTGGATGTATCACAGTTTATTACTCTATTAACTTACTAAAAGATGTCTTAGCTATTTATAATCAGCAATTATGAATATAACTGCTATAAATATCCCTAGTATTTTTGTGTGGACATAAGTATTTAGTTCTTTTGAGTACATACCAAGGTGTGCAATTACTGTATTGTATGGTAAGAATATGTTTAGTTTGGTAAGAAATGACCAAAATGCCTTCCAGTGTGGTTGGACCATTTTGCATTCATCCCAGCAACAAATGAAAATCTCTATTGTCCCACATCCTTGCCAGCATTTGGTGTTGCTGATGTTTCAGATTTTGGCCATTCAAATAGGCATTTAGCGGTGTCCCATTGTTGTTTTAATTTGCACTTCCATGATGACATATAATGTGGAGCATCTTTTCATGCACTTATGTGCTATCTGAATATCTTTTTTGGTGAGAGATCTGTTCAGGTCTTTGGCCCATTTTTCTTTGGTCGTTGTTTTAAGAGTTCTTTGTATCAGAGTTGATTTTAGGATTTAATGTAAGATGGGTTTAATGTAATGTTAATAGGACATAAGAGGCATAATATAATGTAAAACATGGAGTAGGAGCATCAGGAGTGTAGAAGAGATAAATTGTTGCTACCTAAAAATGTTCAAAGTCAACCATAGACAGGTTGTAATATAAGTCCAAACTGGTCATGCAGAAAGGATGTGTGTTGAAAGAGAGATGTAAGCTGGCCCCCATTTACTTCACTGCTCCCAGCTCAGGTGCCAGACATGTGAGTGAAGGAATCATCTTAAATATTCCAAACTCAGCAGATACCAAGTTAAGGATATCCAAGGCCCAGACGTATGGCCCAGTTAAGTTATCCATTCATCTATGGCTAGTTGAACAATCACAGCTGAGGTCTCAAACATTGTGGAGCTATGACAAACCTTTCCTGCTGTGTTCTGCCAGCCTTCCAGATGCTCAGAAACACAAGCATAATAAAATGATTGTGAAGTAATTTTCTGCTGATCAATAGATTGTCAGGACATCCTTTCATAGCACTTCTATCATGTGGATTAGGTTTATGGCTTGGGTTGGGCAGAGCCTTCACTGAGTTAAACCAACCTGAGCTGCTGTGTCAGGTACACAATTTTTTTTTTTTTTTTGCAATTTATCTCTAGACATTTTCTTTGAAAGTGCAAGTCATTCATGATTAATTGGGCTTTAATAACAAATAATCTTTTAAAAATTATCTTTATTGTTGGAAGTATTACAAATGTTGGCATCTTAACACTTTTCTAGGTATACCCTTGACTTAGCTCTGATTTAGGACTCTCTCTGGTTCCATTGGGTTTGTATTCTTTCTCTCTCTCTCTCTCTCTCTCTCTCTCTCTCTCTCTCTCTCTCTCTCCCCTCCTCCCTCCCTCTCTCTTTCTCTCCCTCTTCTGCCTCCCCCTCATTCTCTTTTACTGGGACAACATGAGAAAAACATAAGAAATAACAGTTGTAGGCATGGTGAATCAGGATCAAGAACAAGACTTGTGGATTGAATAGAAGAATAGAATCTGTGATGGCTTTGACATGTGCAGGCTTTGGAAAATTTATATTTTAAGGATGAATGATGAGCTCTATGTGTAGTGAAGAATGGAAAGTGAGGAAGAACAAGTATTTTTATTACCTAAATAAATAAAATGAGAAATGGTCAAATATACTGAGTTTGTTTGAGTAACTTTCTGTGCCTTGAGTGAGGGATAACTGTTTGGGATGTTATAAATTAAAAGGGTTGAATTAGAGGCTCTTTAAAATGGCTCCATTTCTAAAATGTTTAACCCTAAATGTAAAATAAAAGATCTTGATATATAGTATATGCTCAATAAATATCTGTTCAATAGTTATTATGAGACATGTATTATGAGACCTACCTAGCAGAGTCTAAGACAGTGAAACCTTAGCACTATTCAAGTAATATTTTCAAAAATATAGAATTCAAATTAAAAAAAGAATGTTAAAAAGAAGTAAGACAGTAAAACCTTAGCACTATTCAATTATGCTATAATTTCCTAACTTTAATAGTTATTGTTAGAGCCAACACTCAGCAAAACTGATATAGCAGATATGTTTCTCAGTATCATCACAAAATTCCTTCTTTTCCTACAGGAATGCCAGTCATACTCCAGAATATCCTGGAGCTCTCCCTAAAGGATTTTGCTCTTTAAACTGGACAGCAATGAAAGTGTTTGGAAATCAAATTAGAGCATACTGTCCCACTGCCACTGACTTACAAAAAACCCCACTAAACTTATTTTGAGTTCATTTGTAGAGTCACATGCAGTTGTAAGAAATAATATGAAGACATCCCATGCATCCTTCATTCAGTTTCCCCCAACAATAACATCTTGCATAATTCTAGTGTAATATCACACCTGTGAAATTGACACTGATATAATTCACTGACCTTATTCATTTTTGTCAGCTTTATATGAGTGTGTGTGTGTATGTTCTATACTATATACCACATGTATAGATTTGTGGGACCACAGTCAAGATACAGAAGCTAAGTCACAAGTATCCCATGTGCTACCTTTTAATAGCAGTCAGTGCCCCTCCCCCACCCCTTTTCCTAACTCTTGGCAATCACTAATCTGTTCCTTATCTCCATAATCTTATCATTTCAAAAGTGTTATATAAGTGGAATCACACAGTTTGTAACCTTTTGAGATTAGCTTTCTTTCACTCAGTATAATTCCAGGCCACTAACTTTTAAGACTCAGAAAATTGAAGGTGTAATAATGGACTAAGATATGAGGGAATTGATATTTTTGAATAAGAATTCTTATGTGTTGTCTGTTTTTCTGATTCCCTTGATCAAATTACCTCCTTTTTCTACTACCTCTGTTAATTCACACCATGTCAGCAATCTTTGACCTCAGTAAAAAACTTTTACCTGAGAATGTGGAATCAGAAAAAGTAAGGATTGAACCTGCTCTGTCATCTACCAAATATGTTGTTTCTGACAATAAGGGGCTACATTTGATGACAACAACAGTCTTTTCATCTTGGAAATTTTATGACTAGAATTATCAAGATACCACAAAATAAATGTTTGGTGGCCACTTTAGCCTCCAGAATTGGGAAGGCAGGGAAAAGGCTCTAAATGGAAGCGTCATGATACCAAAAAAACAAAAACAAAAACACAAAAACAAACAAACAAACAAAAAAACAGAATTGGAAAGTAATTAGTAAAGGTGAAAAAAATTGGTTATTTTAAAATATTAATTTGGAAGTAATTTGTAAAAGAGATTGGGTAGAAGTGATTTATAAAGCTCATACAATGAACTAGGTATGAAATGGAAGCATTGATGCTGGAAGAGAATGAGAAGGAAGGAAATAGAATATGAGAAACATTTAGGGAGAAAACCCAATATGACTGGGGATTAACTTGCAATAGAGAGTGAATAAGAGGGAGGAAAGAACAAATAACAAAATAAAAGACCTGATACATGTGATAATAATGCTATTGACAGAAATATGGGCTCAGTTCAGCTAATGTGTTTAGGAGAGTTAACCAGATATTTTTGAATGTATTCAATGTGAAATAGTGATGAAGCTCTTAAGTGTTACTGCTCAGTAAATAAGTGAATAAAATCTATGCTTTTTCCAAGGATCAAATGATAGAGTTGAATCATCTTAGGAAACATGATATTTTTGCCTTGAATTTTAGAATTCTAAATAGATCTGTGTGGCTCAAAAGGCAAGTTATTCCAAACTCTGAAAATTTATGGTCCCTGCACAGTGGTTTCTTGGTAACAGGGAAATACTAGTAGTAGTGGTCGTGGTTGTGATGGGGCTTTGGTGGTAGAAGGGACTGGGGATGAGTATTAGAGAGAATGGTGGTAATTTTTAAATAAAGAATTGATTGATCTAAGATATTATTCTTTCTTTAAAATTTTTAAATTTATTTTATTTTATTTTAAATAAATCTTTATTGTTCAGATTATTACAGTGATCCTCTTTCCCCCCCCATAGCTCCCATCCACCTGGTTCCCACCCAAACCCCTACCCTTAACCCCCTTCCCCACCCACTGTCCTCATCCATAGTTGTATGATTTTGGTCCAGACTCTTCCTGTACCCCCCCCCCCGACTCCCTTCCCCCAAGAATTGTCAGTCCACTCCCTTTCTATGCCCCTGATTCTATTCTATTCATCAGTTTATTCTGTTTGTCAGATTTTTTATTCACTTGATTTTTAGATTCACTTGTTGATGGATATGTATTTGCTGTCACTTGGTTATTCATAATTTTTACCTTTACCTTTTTCTTCTTCTTCATCTTCTTAAAGGATACCCTTCATATAATACTGGTTTGGTGGTAATGAACTCCTTTAGCCTTTTCTTATCTGTGAAGCTGTTTATCTGACCTTCAATTCTAAATGATAGCTTCGCTGGGTAAAATAATCTTGGTTGTAGGTTCTTGCTATTCATCACTGCCATTCCCTTCTGGCCTGCATGGTTTCTGTTGAGAAATCAGCTGACAGTCGTATGGGTACTCCCTTTATAGGTAACTAACTGTTTTTCTCTGGCTGCTTTTATTTTTTTTTTACTTTTTATTTTTTTAAAAATATATATTTTTTTGATTTTTTACAGAGAGGAAGGGAGAGGGACAGAGAGTTAGAAACATCAATGGGAGAGAAACATTGATCAGCTGCCTCTCGCACACCCTCCACCAGGGATGTGCCTGCAACCCAGGTACATGCCCTTGTCCGGAATCGAACCTGGGACCTTTCAGTCCCCAGGCTGACGCTCTATCCACTGAGTCAAACTGGTTAGGGCTCTCTGGCTGCTTTTAATATTCTCTCTTTGTCTTTTGCTCTTGGCATTTTGGGGTTCTCTGAGCTTCCTGGACTTGTAAGTCTATCTCTTTTACCAGGTAGGGGAAGTTTTCTGTCATTGTTTCTTCAAATAAGTTTTCAACATCTTGCTCACTCTCTTCTTCTGGCACCCCCATAATTCAATTGTTCGTACACTTGAAGTTGTCCCAGAGGCTCCTTACACTATCTTCATATTTTTGGGTTCTTTTTTCCTTTTTCTTTTCTGGTTGGCTGTTTTTTGCTTCCTAGTATTTCATATCTTTTACTTGAGTCTTGAGATCCTCCAGTCTGCTGTTGGATCTCTGTATGTTATTCTTTATTTCAGTCAGTGTATGCTTAATTTCTGACTGGTCCTTTTCCCTTTTTTTGGTATTCTCATTAAGATCCTTGAAGGTCTCACTAAGTTTCTCAGAGGTTTGTAGAAGATTCTTAAGTCGCCTTATAACTGTGGTTTTGAACTCTATATCCAGTAGTTTGCTTTTCCTCCTTCTCTTTCATTTGTGGCATGTTTCTTTGTGTCCGCATTTTGGCTGCTTCCCTGTGTTGATAGAGTGGCTTTGTGTGGTAGGTGTCCTATTGAGCCCAGTGGCTCAGCCTCCCCAATCACCTGAGATGGACACTCTTGGTGTCTGCTTTGTGGGGTGGGTGCACAGTCTTATTGTAGTTAAGCCTTGATTGCTGTTGGTATCACTGGGAGGAAATGATCTCCAGGCCAAGTGACTGCGAAGACCCTCTGTGTCTATAGTGGAAGAGCTGCTGTGCTGGAGACACCCTTATGGGGCAGGATTTGCTTCACTAGGGCTTTGGTGCTCACTGAGTCTGCCTCTTGAGTGTGTCCCTTATGGATGTGAGGAGTTGAAATCTGGTATCTGATCATGGGATATAGTGACTCCTGGATCTCCAAGGAGGTGCAAAGTCAGCTTCTGTGTGAGTCCACCCAGCAGGAGCTACAGTGAGATCTACAGATTTCTCCTCTTTGTTTGGGATTTGGTTTGGAACTTTTGGAGCTCTCTGTCCCAGCTGCAGTTTGTTAGGTTAGGCTGCAGGCAGACAGGCGATTCATTTGCGCTGCTTCACACAGCTTGGGTGGGGTTGTAAATTGGGTGGGGCAGCGTCTCAGAGAATCATCAGGGTGGAGCAAACAGCGATGGCTGTCGTCAGCCGTCTCCCCATCTCAGTGTCTCTGAGTCCTGGAGTCCCGTGCCCCCAGTAACAATGATCTCTGCGAGCAGCACTTTGAGAAAGCCACCCTCACTTTCTGAACCGATGCCAGACAGCCCAGTTTCTCCCAGTAGGAGTCTGGGTCCCCAGAGTCTTGCTGGAAACGAGTTTATTGCAGCCGGGAGCTTGTATCTCCCTTCTGATGAAAAAAAAAACCTGCGGACCCATGTGCTGCCATTTCTCTCACCTCTGTACCTCTGTCCTTGGTGCCTCCGCACCTTCTACCCAGTCTCAACACCCTTTTTTCTTTCCTTCTAGTTGTAGAACTTCCACTCAGTCAGCTTTCCCCTGGTTCTGGATGATAGCCATTTTGTCTTAGTTGTAGTTTTAATGTGGTTGTGGGAAGCAGCAAGTACAAGTATATACCTTATGCCACCATCTTGGTTCCGATAATGTTCTTTATTTCAGTAATCTGCTACTCTTGGATCTGATCTTGCAGGCATAGAATAATGCACAGGCGGAGATGGAGATATGAAAATGGATTATCATATTACTGTAGTCTTGTAGAACAATGTATTAGCGATTCCTTGCTTGCTTACAAGTTGGTGATACCTAAAAGAAGTCACCTATTTTGAGATGGGAAAAGGTTCCCAGGTTCCAATTCTCATATCTTGCCAAAATATGACAAAATTTAAAGTTAAGAAATAACATATGGAAATTACTTAATTACAGGGAAAGTATATGAAAGGGAATACATTTTCTTTTTAGCAGATATGTTATGCCCTACTCTTCTTTTTATATGACAAGCCATATTTGATTTTAAGTTTTTCTTTTTTTTTATTTCTTGGGGTTTATAATAAGCTCTAAAACAATATATGCAATAGTGTCTAAGGACCCCAAAACACTGAAGCCAGGAATCATAAAGCATTTATAAGGAATGCTGATACATCTCTTGAGGCTATCCCTGTTAACCCACTGTTACTATAGATGTCTGAGGAGCATATTAATATGCCTATTAGCAATGTAAGTCTATTTCATTTTTGGGTCAAACAGTGAAAGGAATATATTTTTTTCCCTTTTCTTCTTGTGATTGCACTACCTGGGCTGTAACTAGCTGAACATTTACAACTCTGAATGATATAATGCAATTAAGACTCTCTATAACATTCTAATTTGCATATCTCATTATATAGAGTGACACCATTAGAAGACATGTGTTGAAGCTCTCAAAATGATTATGATATGTGAATGTATTATGGGATGAATATGCTTTGCCAAACCAGGATTGTACAGTATTCACAGGCATACTTAGGCTAGTAGATGCTGCTTGAGGAAATGATTTCTGTGAGCAAATACCAATCACTTTCTTTATTTTGCTTTCTTTATCTGAACACAAGCACAAAAGCCCCCCAAAAGGAATAAACACTACAAAAATAGGAGACTCAGAAGACAGTAATTATTCAAACACAATTAGCTGGGCTGTATATTTTCTGTTTGTCCCTCCAGATCTGCTCATCTGGTTGGGTTTGGCCAATGGGGGGCACCAGCAGTAGAGAGATGTTGAGGTATTTATTCTCTTGGCTTCTTCCTTGCTGGGTCAAGATTTGGCAGTGACTATATTTGGAGGAGAATTTTCATGAAATGAATGAAGCTTAAGCTTTAGAGCCACTCACATGTATGCGCTCTTTCCAAAGCCTAGAGAACTCCAACAATGCATTCACATGGTCCTGCTTTTGTTAAAAGGAAAAAAATATATTCTGACATTAAGAAGTATCTTTAAAAAGATATTTTGGAATATTTCAATAATAGAAGTGAGCAGTTTGAAAATTCTGATTATGAGATAACTGAAGGATGCCCTTTTTCATCTCTAAAAATATTTGTTAAAAACTGAGAGACAATTTAAATCAAACAATGAAATATGAAGCAAAAGTGATAAATTGAGCAATTAAATCCTCAGAAACTATTCTGATATTGAGAAATAAAACATTTTTTTCAAATCATACTAAAAGCTATTGTTCATTAAGAGGAAGAGATGAATTATGAATAAAAAGAATGAACAGGCTCTGAATTGTTTGATGCTTTAATTAACAAAGAGGAATGAATCATAAAGACACATTGAGAAATATATAAATTTGCTGGTGCTTTGACATGAATTACTGACATTGATGAAGATAATATAAAACTCACAATAAGACGCTATAACAAGAATGGTTAAAACAAACTGGTTAATGACTACTGTCATTTCAAACAATATTAAATATTAGTCACTACACAAGGAAACTTGAAATACCTTAAAATCTTATAGCTTATACTAGAGGCCTGGTCCATGAAATTCAGGCATGGATAGGGTCTCTAGGCCTGGCTAACAATCAGGGCCGATTGGGGCATTCTGGCTGCCAGCTGGGACCTTCCTTCTTTCCACACTACCACCTGGTGGTCAGCATATGTCATAGCAAGCAATCAAACTCGATTTCCCAGTTGAACTCCCGAGGGGATAATTTGCATATTGGCCTTTTATATATATACTAGGAGCCCGGTGCACAAAAATTTGTGCACTTGGGGCAGGGGTGTCCCTCAGCCCAGCCTGTGCCCTTTCGCAATCCGGGACCCCTCAGGGGTTGTCCACCTGCTGGCGTGCCTGGCCAGCCTGGGTGAGGGGCTGATGGCTGTTTGCAGGCTGGCCAAGCCCCCTGCCCAGTGGGGACCCTCACCCCATGGGGGTGTGGCCAGCCTGGGTGAGGGGCTGAGGGCCATTTGCAGGCTGCACACAGCTCCCATTGACCCAACGTCCCAGCGAGTCTGGCTGGAATCAGGTTTCTGGGGTTTATTTATCTTCTATAATTGAAACTTTGTTACCTTGAGTGGAGGTCTAGGCAGGCATCGAAGCCTCCTGTTTGCTTCAGCTCTGTGGCTTCTATAATTGAAACATTGTTATGTGGAACAGAGGCCCAGCCAGCCTAGGCAGGCAGTTGCAATGGAAACCTCCTGTTTGCTCTAGCTCTGTGACTGCCGGCCTCCATCTTGGCTAGGTTAATTTGCATACAGCCGCTCTGATGGGCTAGTGGGCGTGGCTTGGCTGGTGGGCATGGCTTAGGTGTCTTGGAGTGATGGTTAATTTGCATATTATTCTTTTATTAGATTAGATAGATATGACAGAAACTTGATGGAAGGTTTCCCAAATTGGAATATAAAAAAAAATACATGACATTAACAATATGAATTATGAATCTGTAAAAAACTTTTCTAAACTATTAATAATAAAAAACAAATTTCAATCCATCATGTCTGAGAATATGCTAACTTGTTTTTTTCTATAAAATTGATCTTACAAAATTGCTAATAAAGAAACAATGAAAAATATACAATAAAAATATCAGATCAGATAAAGACAAATACCATATGATCTCACTTGTATGTGACTCATTAGGTGTACTTTTCTTGAAATTGCAACCATGGACTTAGTACAGAAGCTGTTAAAATTAATTGTAACCATTGAGATAAATATTCAAAGTCACCTAAAAATTCTAGTAGAGAAAACAAATCAGAGTTTTTTAATGAAGTTTTTCTGTTTGCTATGATCATTATTGTGTGTGAACTTAATATATATTGTAACTATAATGGTATACAATTATATATCCCATAAAAACCAATATCAAAGCCAATAAAATTTGGACATAACATGATTTTTTACTATTTATTTATTTATTTATTTATTTATTAAAATATATTTTATTAATTTTTTACAGAGAGGAAGGGAGAAGGATAGAGAGTCAGAAACATCAATGAGAGAAACATCAATCAGCCGCCTCCTGCACACTCCTCACCGGGGATGTGCCCGCAATCAAGGTACATGCCCTTGACTGGAATCAAATCTGGGACCTTGAGTCCGCAGGCTGACGCTCTATCCACTGAGCCAAACTGGTCAGGGCTCACTATTTATTTTTGAAACACTTTCCTGTGAGTCTCTAAAATAGCATTTATATTACCTTTGGTGAAACTGTCTCCTATTATCTCTATTCGCCCATTCCACCTCTGCATTTGGGCTTGCCATTTTTTTTCTTCTAGTTTGGAACTTTGAGGGGACATGTTACAGTAAAAAGAATGTGGATTTTCGAGTCAAACAATTCTAGGTTTAAATTTTATTTAAAACAAACAGTATGGTTTCATTAGTCAAGTCACTAATATCTCTGTGCCTCAGTGTCCTTATCTTAGAATATGCTAATAAAATCTATCTTGGAAAGTGCTGTGAAGATTTAAAAGCAATGTTAAAAAAAGCTTGGCACAAGTAGGTACACAACAAATATTAGCCATTACAACCTCTGCATGTTTCCATAAAATAAACTTACTGGTAGTCATGATGTCCTTTTCCTTCCTTATAAAGCCTCTTTCAACACTTTTTTACTTTTTATTTTTAAAATTTTTTTCTTTATTCATTAAGGTATTACATATGTGTTCTTATCTCCATATTGCTCCTCCCCCTCCCCCCATTCATGCCCTCACCTGGTGTCTGTGTACATTGGTTATGCTTATATGCATGCCTACAAGTCTTTTGGTTGATCTCTCTACCTTATTCCTCCCCTCCTCTACTTTCCCTCTGAAGTTTGATAGTCGGATTAATGCTTCTCTGTCTCTGGATCTTTTTTTTTTTTTTAAATATATTTTATTGATTTTTTACAGAGAGGAAGAGGGAGGAATAGAGAGTTAGAAACATCGATGAGAGAGAAACGTTGATCAGCTGCCTCCTGCACACCCACTACTGGGGATGTGCCCGCAACCAAGGTACATGCCCTTGACCGGAATGGAACCTGGGACCCTTCAGTCCGTAGGCTGACGCTTTATCCACTGAGCCAAACCAGTTAGGGCTGTTTTTTTTTTTTTTGTTTTGTTTTGTTTTTTTTTTTAATATTTATTTATTGATTTCAGAGAGGAAGGGAAAAGGAGAGAGAGATGGAAATATCAATGATGAGTGAATTATTGATTGGCTGCCTCCTGCATGCCCCCTACTGAGGATCAAGCCCACAACCCAGGCATGTGCCTTTGGCCGGAATTGAACTTGGGACCCTTCAGTCTACAGGCTGATGCTCTATCCACTGAGCCAAGTCAGCTAGAGCTCTGGAACTGTTTTTGTTCATCAGTTTATGTTCATTATATTCCACAAATGAGTGAGATCATGTGATATTTATCTTCCTCTGACTGACTTATTTCGCTTAGCGTAATGCTCTCCAGGTCCATCCATGCTATTGCAAATGGTAGGAGTTCCTTCCTGTTTATAGCAGTGTAGTAGAGAAACAAGATGATATTCATTAATTCATTCATTAATTCAATGACTACTTTTGTGCTCCCATTATGTACTCAGCACTGTTCTAGATGTTGGTTGGTTATTAGTCATGAACAAATTAAAATCTCTGCTCTTATGGAACATACATACTATTTGTTATGAGTAATTATGTGAGTTTAGCTCCTTTTAAAAACCCAAGTTGAGTCCTAGCTCGTTTGGCTCAGTTGGATAGAGAATGGCCTGCAGACTGAAGGGTCCCAGGTTGGATTCAGGTCAAGGGCACAGGCCTGGGTTGTGGGCTTGATCCTCAGCAGGGGGTGTGCAGGAGGCAGCCAGTCAATATTCTCTCTCATCATTGTTGTTTCTATCTCTCTCTCCATTTTCCTTTCTCTCTAAAGTCAATAAAAATATATTAAAAACAAAACAAAACAAACCCAAGTTGACATAAAATCGAGTTGTATTTTGACATCCTCGAAAGTGCTACCGTGAGTTGCCAATGATATGGTTGGTGAATGACTTGACTTTAGCAAAAAGTGGCTCTCCTTATGTAAAGTCTGGCACCAAATGCTTCAGACAGTTTGGAGATAGTACTTTAAAAGAAAAGAAAAATAAAGGAATAAGCTTGTTGCAAAACCTTACTTCATTTTCTCTTTAAAGCAACCATTAAAGGCAGGTCTTATGTTTTCTCCCCTTTATACTAAAGAATTAAAGTTGAAAAAAACCCGAAAAATAAAAATCTTTCCTGAGTTACATAGACAGAAGACAGTACATCTGTTTGTCTTCAAAATCCATCTTTTTGATACTTTGTCAAATAATGTGGCAGCACAAACTCAGAAGACCAACACCAGTTCTTAGCAATGGCAAATAAGATGACTTCTGTCTTTGATACCCATGGCCTTCTCTATTGGTACCCTGTTCTTACTTGCTCACATTTTTTAAAAGCTTAACCAGAGTAATCAGGCACTGATTCTCTATAGAGCAGAGGTGGTAACAAATGATTTCAAGGCTTGCTTCCCACCTTGTGATGTATGATTTTTAAGGGTTACTAGCTTAAAATTTTAAGCTATTTATTTACATTTTTAAGTCAGAGGATAATATTTAACCCAATTGAATGAATCTCTAAAGAGAGAATTTCAAGCATGGTTTGGGGACAAGGGAGATATTTTATGTAGGGGCAGGAATGACTTACTGGACCCTGGTTTAGTTCTATGGAATAAACACCCGCTCCATGCACTCTGGTCCTGGTCGAGCATTACCTAGGGTTTTAGAGGGAGCAGTGGTTTGGATAAACTTCAAAGTGTTTGAATATGGGGAAGAAAAAGATATGCCTATCTTATTGCTACATCATAACAATTTGAAAATACCCTTAGGTGACAAAGTAGTGATTCATGGAGTATGCTTACTGAAAATATTTTGCTGGACTTCCCAAATGCAGCATTTCTCTTGTATAGATTCAATTCTCTTAAGTATATCAAAACACATCACCAGTACCATATATTTATTTTATTGCAATTACATAAACTTTTAAATGAAAACAGATTCCAATTTCAATGGCAAAAATTGATTTAAAAAAGAAACACCTAATAGAACCACAGACATATTGTAATATCAGTTTAGTCTGCAAAAAATAATTGTAACACTTTTTTACACAGGAAATTTAATGCACAGGAAATGTCACTTATATCTTCTCTCAAAAAAAAAAAATCTTTGCAGCAAAAATTGCCTCTTTCCTATTATTTGGTCAGCATAGAAAGAAAATCAACTTCCATAAAGAACCAACCTTTTCCTTCTTTCCTAATAATATGGAAAGTTACTCAGAAGTCAGACTACTTTTATGCATTAATTAACCTGACTCCTCCATGCAAATATTTAACAAACATCCAGGAAACAAATATGCAGACATTGATTGTATTAAACAAATATTCAGACATTGATTGAATTAAACTGAACCCATAATCCAGATTCCACATGCTGTTTATTTTTCCCTCACCTAATGTGGGCTGGTGGGTGTGGGTTTGACTTTTCTTACTCCCCTGGGGTTTTGCGCATCATTTGGTGTAATTGATTTCTCTACAAACTGACAGTCTGATAGACAAGGAGCATATTAATTTCTTAGTCAGAGAAATGGGTTATAATCTGGAACACCAGGGCTGATCTTTTTTAACATGGCCTCTATTTCTTTCATTTAAAACATGTTTAATATTTAGAAAATTATAATAAGATAGTAAGAGTTATGAAGAAAAAGGTAAGATAGATATAAAGCCCAATTCTGTTTTGTTTATAGTAATAGAAATGTTTTGGATCACAACAGTATTACACATCAATCAACAATAAATAATCATGGTTGCCTTGTGAAAATGTAGATGGTTTGTTCCAACTTGATAATAAATTGCATCCAAGGCAAAGGAGGAAAGGGCAAAGTAAACACTTTTCTTTATATTGTGATAAACCTTAAAAATATAACATCCCTAGCCCTAACCGGTTTGGATAAAGCACCGGCCTGTGGACTCAAGGGTGCCAGGTTGATTCTGGTCAAGGGAGTGTACTTTGGTTGCGGGCACATCCCCAGTGGGGAGTGTGCAGGAGGCAGCTGTTTGATGTTTCTAACTCTCTATCCCTCTCTCTTCCTCCCTGTGAAAAATCAATAAAATATATATTAAAAAAATATAACATCTCTAAAGATTTTTTGATTTTTACACTTTTTTCTCCCTTTCTTAGCTCCCTCTTTTCCTTTAGTCAAAAGGTACTTATTGAGAACATGCTATACTGAAGACTGTGTACTAGATGCTGGTCAAGCTACTCATCACCTTGTAAGTAATAGTTACTGTACATAGCATGTTGAGAGGGAGCAATGGGAGGAACAGCAAGAAGAGCGAGTGAGAGCAATGAGAAAGGTAGAGAGGAAGAATAAAGATGAACACAAGGGCAAGTGGTTAATATTAATTTATACTACATTAATTTTTAGTTACTGCTTGAGTTGGTTTTTTATTCACTTACGAAGTATTGAGCAAATACTATGTTCTAGGCACTGTGCTATGTATGGCTGGGAGATACAAAGTAAAGAAATATTTGCTAATTCTCGTTCTCCAGGAAGGTAGAGCCCAGAGCGGCAGAGAGAGAGAGAAATATAGCAGAGCAGTCGAGGGTGGGGCAGTGTGAATCATGCACAAAGAACTATGGGAACCTAGACAGAATGCACCTAAGTCAGATGGAAAGCGATACTGAATGTGCTCTAAGAAGGACAAAGAAAAACAGCCCCCTCCTCCCCACACACCCAAAATAGAGCACGTTTATTTGTCAAGTTGGCCTAGATAAAAAGGGAAGGATTTAGCGAGAAAAACTGCATTCCATCACTATACCTCTTTAGTCTTACTAGTCTGCAGATCCCATTCTTACCTTAAACACGGAAAAGTAAATTTGCCATTTGCTATGTCACATTTCAATGCTCACAGCATGCCAACTAACTTGAAAGACACATGTCCTGCATGGTTATATTGTGCGGTTAAGTCTGACTTACAGACTTACAAGAATTGCTGAGTTTCTTTGGTAAGTCCCGAATTGCTTCACCATCCTAGCAAATTATCAGTAGTTCAATGACTATTTTAACCAAATTGAACAAACTTTCTGAGATTTTAAGTCTGTTTGCAAGGATTATTATTATTTTTTTTCTAGTGACGTGTTTTTGCTTGTTTGTTTCTGTTTGTTTGTTTGTAATGATGTAATTGTCAGTTCCTAAAAATACCTCAGCTTTACCAATCATATCATTGTGGTGGTAACTGATTTTAAGTTAAAGTTGGGATGTCTTTTCTCTCTGAGAACACAGGGCATGGACAAGCAATGCATTTTTCATAATTTTCTTTGTAGGTGGAGGCACTATGTGAATAGCTGTATAACTAACTGTGTGAGCGTCCATAAAAAAAGAGTATTTTAAATGGTGGCCAATTAAAAAAATTCTTTGTAGCAATGTTGCTTTAGACAAAAGATCGAAGTTGCCCTGGCATGAATAAATAAACCACCACTCTGAAGTTATTTTATAACCAAAGAAACAAATATTATAGAAATAGAGTTTTTGTACATTACAATGTAGAAAAGAAGGATAATTTTATCAAAATAATGTTAATGTTAAAGCAAATTACTTTAAATCAGATATTAGAACTGTTCAATGATACATAATGAATAAAATAGTACAGGTTCTTTTTATAATTCTGATTTTACAAAATTTTATCTACTTAATATAGCATTCAATTTAAGATAGCACTCACCCTGAGAGGAGGGAAGGTATTCTTAAGCAAGATATTAATTCATGAGCAGAGATATGCCAGAGATTGTTAAATAGATAACATAATGGAAATCCTGGAATTACTTCTAACTTTTGCCATTTTATCATTATAAGAGAAGAGTGGTACTAATTCTTTCTAGCAAATTTAATAATAATTAGGTAAGTGAATCTCCAACTCATGGCGTTTTTTCCTTTTTTGGTAACAGATATTTAAAGCTTCTCTGAAGTCCCCGTGTGAGGAGTTTCCTAGGAATGAGTCTTACTACAATTAAGCCCTTTATAACAAATGCACTTTCATTGGCTTCTGAGAACTGTCAGAATATTGGCTTGACCACTCCCTACATGCTGTTTGTTAACACAGTTCACATCTGTTTCTATTTTATTAGCTAATTTCAATGTAGATTACTGATTAGGACATTTGTTCTATTATGAAATTATATTACAATAGCTTTTATTTCTAACATTTAAATTTTTGTCATCTAATCATAGTCATCTAATTATAGTTTACTAGAGGCCCGGTGCACGAATTCGTGCATGGGTGCCCCCCCCCCCCCCCCACCCCTCTGGGTGGCCTGCAGGGATTGGACCAAAACCTGCAGTCCAACACCACCTGAAGCTCCTACCTGCCGCTCCCGCTCATCCTATTGTGCCTGCTGTAGGTTCCTGCCCAGTTAGTCCCAATTGGGAGAGGCTCACACTGCTGCAGCAGTGCTCACCAGCCATGAGCATGTGGCGCCCTTCTGAGGGGAGTGGCCTGCAGGATCAGGCTGAAACCAGCTCTTCAACACCCCCTGAGGGGTCCTAGATTGCAAGAGGGTGCAGGCCAGGCCAAGGGACTCCACTGGTGCACAATCAGGCCGGGGAGGGACTGCATGAGGGCTGCAGGGCATGTGCAGCCCATCTCAGTCAGTCCCAATCAGCTGGACCCCAGCAGCAAGCTAACTTACCCATTGGAGCGTCTGCCCCCTGGTGATCAGTGCACATTGTAGTGAGCGGTTGAGTGGCCTTCGCATATCATTAGCATATTACGCTTTGATTGGTTGAACAGTCGACCGGTCACCAGATGACCAGGCACTTAGCATGTTAGGCTTTTATTATATAGGATGACTGTGGTGTCCACTTTTACAAATCATGATTCCATATTCTTTTTTTTTAAATGTATTTTATTGATTTTTTACAGAGAGGAAGGGAGAGGGATAGAAAGTTAGAAACATCAGTGAGAGAGAAACATTGATCAGCTGCCTCCTGCACACTCCCCACTGGGGATGTGCCTGCAACCAAGGTACATGCCCTTGACTGGGATCAAACCTGGGACCCTTCAGTTTGCAGGCCGATGCTCTCTATCCACTGAGCCAAACTGATTAGGGCTTCCATATTCTTTTTATTGATATTTTACAAAATAACAACTTTATTGATATAATTCTCATACCACAAAACTTACCCTTTAAAAAAGTGTTCAATTCAGTGGTTTTAGTACATTCAAAAAGGTGTGCAACCATCACCATTATCTGATTTCAAACATTTTCATATCATCCAAAAAAACCCCACATCAATTAGCAGTCACTTTGTATGTTCTCCTATTCCCCCCAATCCCACGCAACTATGATATTCTCTGCTAAGATTTCATCTTTATATTTATTTTAAAGACTAACTGTACCTGGCCACGTGTTGCTGTGGCTCAGTCCGGTTAAATGGAAAAGAAAGAAAAGAGAAAGCACATGTTTCTAATATGTTTAATTGCACAATGCTTGTGGGTATACAATGCACCTTCCCAGGCAGCTGCCCCTGGCACGCCTCCATCCCTGCCCTGCCCAGCTGGTCTGGCTTCACACACGTGTGCCTCTGCAGCCCGGGCCCCCCAGCACTGGCCTGCAACCCCAGTCCCCACAGGCAGCCTGTGCCCCATGCTCTGCGCCCCACATCCAAAGCGGCCCAGCCGCTCCCAACTCCCGCGGGCAGGAGCCCTCGCTGAGCTACCCAAAAGCCAGAGGAAAAAGGAGTCCAGGAAGCTCCCCCACTCTAGCCCACCATGTTCCCCGAGAGCCCTCAGCGGCCAGCGTGGGGGGTATCGTGGCAGCTGCCCACGCCCCGAACCCCAGCCAAGCCCCAGCCCGAGGCCCAGCCCCATGCTGGTTGACATTTTGCAACATGATAATTGGCACGCTGATTGAATTCCATCCCTGGCAGATGGAGTGAATTCCAAAATTCTGTTATATAATTAACCGCTTCATCTGCTTCCACAACAGTGTCGACGGACTTGTATGTGACTGCCTGGCTTTGAATGTTAGACTGAATAATATTGTTAAGTTCATAGTGTGTGTTGCTTTTACATCCAACAGATGGTGCTGTTTTTCAAAAAAGCATGTTTTTACAAAAAAAGCATGTTTTTACCTGTCACAGGTGTGACAACTATATAATGTAGATATATAAAAACATGCGCATATTCAAATGCAATGTTGTGTCAAAATTTCAAAGCAATCAGTGAAGAACTTTCGGAGATTTGAGATTTTGAACAAATGAACATTTACATTTTTATTTATATAGATAAGGAAACTGAGGTACAGGGAGATGAAATAATTTGCCTAATGACATGCAACTAGTAAGCAGCAGAGCCAGGATGTGAAGGCAGGTTCTGGCTCTGGAGTCCATGCTATTAACTTTTCTGTTCTCCTGTCCCATAGCTTTGTTCATGGTATCCACTTTGTAACACACATCAAATCCATTTTCTTCAAGATACAGGTGAGTTTGGTGCAAATCCATTTGTACTTTTCTAATTTGCAGGATAATAAAGAAAGAAGCATTCAATGCTAATTCATTCAAAGTGACATGTAAACACACCTCCAATTAAAAAGTCCCAAATTTATAAAAATAGCATCTAAAGCAACTTGACCATTGATATATTTATCATACTATGTCTGTAAACAAAAATTACATTCAGTGGAGGAATGGGAAACAAAGAAACATTGATATATAAGTGCTGTAAAAATACAAATTTTTAGCTGATGATGCTGGGGCAATTTTATTATTTTGTCAACTAGAGGCCCAGTGCATGGATTCGTGCACAGTGTGGGGGGGGTCCCTCAGCCTGGCCTGTGCCCTCTCACAATCTGGGACCCCTCAGGGGATGTCCCACTGCTAGTTTAGGCCCAATAGCTGTAGGCCTGGACTGCAGGGATTGGGCCTAAACTGGCAGTAGGACATCCCCCAATTGGCCTTCAGGGATCAGGCCTAAACTGGCAGTGGAACATCCCCAGAGGGATTTAGCAATGCACCAAGTGGCAGGCAGCCAGGGAGGGGCCTGAGCCAGGGTTGGGCCTGGTGCTGCCACGAAGTTGGGAGAGGTTCCCACCAATGCAGCTGCACTCACTAGCCATGAGCCCAGCTTCTGGCTAAGTGGTGCTCCCCCTGTGGGAGTGCACTGACCACAAGGGGGTAGCTCCTGCATTGAGAGTCTGTCCCCTGGTGGTCAGTGCAGGCGATAGCTACTGGTCGACTGGTTGTTCTGGTCATTCAGTTGTAATGGTCACTTAGGCTTTATATATATAGACAGGATGTTTTCAAACAGATTCAGAAATGTCTGTTCTTTCAAAATCAACATTCCACATGTTTCCAATGTCATAGGGAATAAAGATCCATGGCAATTGCTTAGTGCCTGTAAGAAGCCCATTTTATCTGAGTTTATTGTGCTTATATTTACATGCAATCAAGTTTGAGTCTGATCACTGTTCTAGTTTGTGCAGTATACATTAGAGTAGAAACCATTATACTGTGGTTAATAGGTTGGCCCACCTGATTCATGACTGAATTTGTAAACTGGTTCTTGTTTAACCTACTCATTCTACATCCTCTTCTTTGCTAAGAATGTTCTTTTTGATATTGTCCAACTGGTCAACTCTTGCTTTGCTGATACAAAACTTTGTATTTCTCTGAGAAAGATTTCTCTCTTCCCCTCAGCCTCTGCTTTCTGATAGGGCTTATTTTTATTTGTCTAATGTTATCTATAATAATAAAAGGGTAATAGGCTAATCAGATATCCTTCCAGATGTCATTCTGGACTTCCTTCCTGATGAAGCCGGGGCTGGAGGGAAGCCAGCCTGGGTCCCGTGTGCTGGAGGGAAGCTGGTACTGGCAGCTGGGGGAAGGAAGGCCTACTCTTGCACAAATTTTCATTCATTGAGCCTCTAGTTGAGATATATTCCTATATAATAAAAGAGAAACATGCAAATTGACTGTCCCTCTGCTGCACTCAAGCCACGTCCAATAACCACGCCCACCAGCCAATCAAGAGTGAATATATAAAGTAACCCAACTAAGATGGCAGTGGCCATGAAGCTGGAGCAAGGAGGAGGCTTAGGTTTCCCCCAGTGATGGAAGAAGCCAACCTTCTCGCCTGATCTGGTGGCCCTTGGCTCCACTCAAGGCTACAAAGTTTCAATTATAGAATATAAATAAATCCCAGATATCCACTTCCAGCCTGCAGTGGCCTTGCTCAAGGAGGGTCTGGAAGCCTTGGTTGCCACGGGCAACCCAGGATTCCAGCGGACCTGGGCTCTGCTCAAGGCTACAAAGTTTCAATTATAGAAGATAAATAAATCCCAGGGAGAAAAAAAAAGGAAAAAAAGGAGAGGCTGGGAGCTTGGGTCACAGGGGACATGGCCAGCCTGAAAACGGCCCTCAGCTCCTCACTTAGGCTGGCCACACCCCCATGGGGTTAGGGTCCCCACTGGGAGGCTTGGCCAGCCTGCAAACAGCCATCAGCCCCTTACCCAGGCTGGCCAGGCACCCAGCAGAACCCCCACCCTGATCCAGGACACATTTCAGGGCAAACCAGTTGCCTCCCATCCATGCACCAGGCCTCTATCCTATATAATAAAAGGGTAATATGCAAATTGACCCTAACAGCAGAACCACTGGGAATGACTGGTCACTATGACACTGACCACGAGGGGGCAAGATGCTCAATGCAGGAACTTCCTCCTGGTAGTCAGTGTACTCCCACAGGGGGAACTCTGCTCAGCCACAAGCTAGGCTGACAGCTGCCAATACAGCAGTGGTGGCGGGAGCCTCTCCCACCTCCTCAGCAGTGCTAAGGATGTCCAACCTCAGCTTAGGCCTACTCACCACTGGCAAGTAGACATCCTCCGAGGGCTTCCAGGCTGTCAAAGGGATGTCTGACTGACAGCTTTGTTCTGATCACCCGGGGAATGGGCCTAAGCCAGCAGGTTGGACATCCCCCAAGGAGTCCCAGACTGCAATAGGGCACAGGCCGGGCTAAGGGAGGCCCCCGGAGTGCACACATTTTTGTGCACTGGGCCTCCTGTTGACATATAACATTATATCAGTTTAAGGTATATACATAATGATTTGAAATTTGTATCTGTTGGAAAATGATTACCACAATAAGTACAGTTAACATCCATCTCCTCGATACTCACAATTTTTTTGTTTGCTTGTGATGATCAATTTTAAAGAAATAGATTACTTTAAACTGAGAGGGTTAATCAGTTCCTGGCACAGCTTTGCGCTTATATTTGCCTCACTGTGTTTTGGTCTGGGCATCTTCCTGACTGGCCTGTCTTTCCTACCAGACTGAATATATTTAAGACAAAATCTCTATCTTAGTCACCTAGTCCCCTTCTCTCCCCCAATACCCAGAACAATTTCTGGTGTGATACAAAGTAGATATTAATATATATATAATTTATTGCATCAAAAACAATGTGATTGGCTGTTTTGCATAAAAAAGATTGTTGGAGTACCTGGAAGAGATAAGAAAAGATGAATTGCTAGGCATATGACTAAACATAGCGAACCAGTCCATATGGCAATAAACCCCAAAATAGAGGTATGCTATTTCTTTGAGATTTTTTTTTGAAAAGAGAGCATTATTTTACCTTTGTTTTCACTGAAGTTTAGAACCTTTGTTATTTTTCTTTATATCAACTATTTTCCTGCCCTTAAAAAAATGAATAAAAAGGACACATCCGGCAGGAATACTTTGAAAACTCCATCCAGCTTCCAAACTTGAGGGATATTGCCAAGTTCTGCACACGTGAAGATTTTTTCTCCTATAAAGCCAAGATACGTGAAACTTATTAGCAGCTCTCATGTGTGGTTTTATGAGGAAAAGGAAAATGCAGAAGTCAGTGTTCCTATGGCAATGAGGTTCAGTTCTGACTCCTTTCCCAGCTTTGCAAGCAGTGAGCGTGGCTGTGGAGTCCTCACTCAACAGACAGCTGGCGGAGCCTCCGAGGACTGAACAGTTGCTGCGACAAAAATCTTTGCTGGATCTGCTTTACTCTTTTTTTTTTTTCTCTGTTAATTCTTACGTGTGTTAAGGAAAAACCTATGCTTTTGCACCGATAACTTTGTAGATTTTTCATAGAGTTTGCTTCCTTCATAGACATATAGTCCAACTCTTTTTTATTTCTTTGTGCTTAACTTATGAATCAGCCTGCATTTCGCAAGCTCCTATCGTCTCATTCAGAAAAAGTGTCTGAAGAGCTGAGAAATTATCTCTGGAGCTGGAGCTTAACCTCTCTGATGAATGACATTGCCATGAGGCCACAGATGGGGCATCTTTGCACCCGACGCTGCATCTGAGATGTCATGGAGAAACAGCAGCTCCCATCGAGTTCAATTTTGACTCATTCGAAGCTGTGTTCCTTAGAGACTGAATTTAGGCCACAGCAAGAGATCTCTGATAAGAATTCTTCACACTTGTGGCCTGCATTACCTTGGATTAAATTAAGATTGGATTCCTGGATCTGTAAGGAGCAGCATTTTATGTTCAGGGCCTTTAGGTAGCTCCGCTGAAGTTCATATATCCAATGGTTGTTTTTGTTGTTGTTGTCTATAAGAATTGCACTTTAGTGTTTATTTATTTATTTTTAAATTGCATTTAATGGGGTTACACTGCTTAACAAAATCATACAGATTTCAGGTATATACTTTTACAATACCTCATTTTGTACCCAATTGTTTATGGAGAAAGGGTTTTAAGAAGTAGGGACAAGAAGAAGCAGTGTTTTCTCCCTAAACAAATGTCTTTGTATTGCTTTGTTACCATATAATCTTCCTGAAATCAACTGTTGCTTGTATAGCTTACTCAGAAATAAAATCGCAACTTCAAAAAGAATAGCATTAAGAAGAACCGATTTTAATTCTAGTTATGTGTTTAATCTAAGGGTGGTAGTTGACTCTCTGTTTCTCTCCCTCTATTTTTGCAGTTGCAGGGTATAGGATATTAGTTTTATTTATTTTTTTTCCTCTGAGAAAACCTTTTTAAATTAACACGAGGTAAAATAAACTCCAACCCCCCCCCAAACAGTGTTATGAGTTTTAACATGTGTTACAATGGCCACTCTCAGAACACAGAATCGGTCCTACTCCACAAAACATTGCCTCAGGCTATCCCTTTTTAAGTGCCCTTTGCCCACTCCTAACTGATGACAACTACTAATCTGTGTTGTGTCCTTACAGCTTCACATTTGCGAGAATCCACTAGCCCACTAGCATAGTATGGTAGGTAAGTCTTATGCATGGACCAAGTAATTGGCAGCTTTGGGCTGGGGAACTGATGACGGAGGTGATTCCAAGGAGAGGAGTCTAAAGAATCACTTCCTCGTCAGTTCATATGACTTTCTGGGTTCCTCTCTTTAAGCTCGTCTTCTCCCCTTGATAATGCAGAAGAGGTAGGAAGACTAATTGAAACCTTTCCTCTGTCCTCTAGCAGAGAGTCTTATAGGAGCTATTATGTTTACGTAATGGAGGAAAGGAGAGAATTTTTTTTTTCTTAAATGTGTAGACACTGTGTACTGACTGCTCTGAGCTGGTGTTTTGATGCTCTCAGATGGTGTGAAGGCCGATACCTAGAACTCTCCTGAAGCTGTTAAGTACAGTTCAGTGTATTTCTATCCTCCAAGAAAGCACCGAGTGACCTACGTCCTCAGAACTTTCCTACCCTGATTGTGCACCTCCCTGGGGGAAACGAAGAGATCTGAGGCCCCCTGTTCCTGCATCCTTAGTCCAACTTACATACAGAGCAATGTCTGATCACAGAACCAGAAACTCCCCAATTGATAAAAACAATTGAGTTAGTGGACTTCATTAATTGAAGTAGAGTTTATAGAAAAGGGGGAGGGGGTGACATGCTTGTTCTATTTGTGCTGCAGAATTCCTGGAGTGTTGTACCTAGTTTGGAGGCCTTATTTTATAGGTATTGAACATACTTAAGAAACATAGTGAGTTGAAAAACTGAAATGAGAGATAGGTTAAGAAATTATATATGGTTGGCTTGAGCAAGGAAGCCTCAAAGCTCTAATTGTCTTCAAATATCTCTCATGCAGAATAGGGTTTAAATTTATTCTGTTACCCCCGGAGCAGTGAGTCTTAAATTTTATGAATCGTAGACATTTTTGTGAATCTGAGGAAGCTGTGCACATTTGATGCACACACACTATACATACATATGTACACATATATTTTTCCATATATGTAAGGAATTTTAAGGAACACTATGTGTACATTTTAAGGAAACCCTCAGATATGCCTTCTTTCTATAGGGTAGATATAGAAAGACCAGAGTAGCAGATTTCAATTTAGTAGCAATGAAACTTTCTAGTGATTTGAACTTTCTGAAACCATATTAGGCTTTTTCAGGAGTTCAGCTCTTTGTCACTGAGTAAGTTTAAGTGTAGACTGGTGGCTCCTTGATAGCTATGTTAAAGCAGAATCTTATAAATATACTAGAGGCCCAGTGCACAAGATTCATGCACTGGGGCAAGGAGGAGTCCTTCAGCCTGGCTTATGCCCTCTTGCAGTTCAGGACTCTTCAGGGAATGTCCACCTGCCGGGGATCGGGCCTAAGCTGGCAGTCAGACATCCCTCTCACAGTCCAGGACCCCTTGCTCCTTACTGTCCACCTTCAGTGGGGGTGAGAGAGGTTTCTGCCACCGCTGCTGTGCTCTGCACTTCCCAGCTGCGAGCTCAGCTGGCTGCTCCATAGGGCTGCCTCAGAGGCAGGAGAGGCTCCTGCCACCACTGCTGGGATCACCAGTCATAAACCCAGCTTCTGGCTGAGTGGCGCTTCCCCTGTGGGAGTGCACTGACCACCAGAGGGAAGCTCCTGCATTAAGCATCTTTCCCCTGGTGGTCAGTGCACATCATAACGACCGGTGGTTCCACCGTTCAGTCAATTTGCATATTACTCTTCTATTATATTATTACACAGGATTAGATAGGATTGGAGTTTTGGCTATATGGATTCTAATCCTTTAAATTCATGAGAACCAATTAGACTTTGTGAGTTTTATAGTAAAAACCTTATACAACATGTTTGGTCTATAAGATATAGATGAATCCTGTTCACTGACACTGGCGTTCATATAAGTATTTGATTTGTTTTAGGACAAACGTAGAGTATTTGAATCATTTTAGGACTGCTGCTTGATTTCCTCTTGGTCTGTCCCATATTTTTCATTAGCTCCATTTGGAGTTCTTTTGGGGATTGACTGTGTGGGCCAGTATCTATATTTATTGCAGTAATAAAGCTTTAAAACTGAGATATAAGTTTATGTTTAGTTGTCAAGTTTCCTTAGCTCCGTAGCTCATAAAAAATAGAAACTGGAGACTTTTAGGTTGGTCTTGTGCAGAGACCTGCTCCATGGGGTTACCAAGGGGCTCTGTGACTCACTGCCATCCTCTTTTTGCTCAATCATATTTTCAAGGACCTTTTATGTCAGTTCAATTGCTCCAATGACTTTATGAAAACATTTATAAATTCTAGTCAACTAGTCAATTTTAGCCAGACCCTCTTAATACCTACTTACTATAATGTTGAACTAAACAAACAGATCTAGTCTTCATTTTTCCAACCCTTGATATTTTTTTTTCTGACCCTAGAATCAAAAGTGTTCCTTCATGATAATTATATTGCTTGGGCCAATTTGGGATAGAACCATAGCATTCTTATCCTGAGAAAGCACAGGGAAAGAGTGAATAAGATTATCTCCTAAAAGGTAGAAACCCCGTAAGAAATAGAAACATATATTTCTGTGGAAGCTTTTATTGTTGCATCATCTCCAGGGCTTCAGATATTTGATAAATAGGTTTAATATTATATTAAAAAAAATAAAATGTATTAGTAGTCTCTGAATTTCCATGAACTGGTGTTTTTTCAGAGACTTCTAAGAGTAGGTTCTCTCACAGAAAAGCAACATGCCTGCAATTTCTGAGAATTATTCTAAAGGGTATTAGAGTCAGGAGAACAATGTGTGGATTTTGAATGTCTCAACCAGAGGATTATAGCTAGAGAAGGTCCAGAAAAGGGCACCTGCCTCGAATCAAGGGGATGTGAGTGCTGCCATCTGAGGACAATCTAAAAATATTTGCTCTCATCTGTCTGGCAATATGCAGGCTAAAATGAAAAATGATTGATGTCTGTCAAATTATGAAAGTTATGTATAATTGGAACCAGACTTAAATGCAAATGAACTAACATATGTGTATGGGATTTAAATAGCTCCTGGCACATAGTAGGTGTTCAATAAATGTTAATTCCCTTCTTTGCAAATTTATTTGGAAGTCTAAAAGAAAAAATTTAACACAAATAAAAGAAATGTAATTTGTAGCAGGTAGTTAAAATATGGAATTTGATATTGAAAGAGGTGATTTTGATGAGAAATGTGAATCTAGCTTCAAAATGGGCATGGATAAATCCAGAGATAATGGAGATATAATGACTAGTTAAGGAAAATTCATTATGAATCTTGGTCAACTGAAGGGAAAATGTTTAACTTCAAAAAATGTTTATTGTTTTTCTCACTTTAAATGACACATTTTCTAACTAATTTTCAGAAAAATAGATGACCAGTACCCAAAATCATTTATGATATCACCATTTAGTAACATCACTCAAAATTTTACATATATTTTTATATTATCTTTCATGTAAATGAAGGTACTTTTTCAGCTGTACATAAATGTTTAATAAACTTTATTTCACTTAGTGAAGTGAACATCTTTCTATATCATTAAAATTGTTTACAACACAATTTTATGCAAATAATATTACATAGAATGAAGAATACCATATAAATTATAATGCCTATAGATGGACCTTGATAATTAACCCAAACCTTGGCTATTAGAATCAACATCCCTGAATCTGTGTTTGTGCAGATCTTAAAATATTTTATTAGGTTGAATTCTTAGAAGCGAAATTGCTTGCTCAAAAAGCACAAAAATGTTTGAAATTTTAAATTAGTATTGCTAAATGCTCTCTAGAAATTCTATAACAATGTGTACTCCCATTAAAATACTAATTTCCTCTGACTCTTTGTAAATCTGGGAATATTAAAAACAACTTATGCCCTGACTGGTTTGGCTCAGTGGCTAGAGCGTCAGCCAGCCTGCAAACTGAAAGGTCCCAGGTTCATTCCAGTCAAGGGCATGTACCTTGGTTGCGAGCACATCCCCAGTGGGGGGTGTGCAGGAGGCAGCTGATCGATGTTTCTCTCTCATTGATGTTTCTAACTCTCTATCCCTCTCCCTTCCTCTCTGTAAAAAATCAATAAAATATATTTAAAAAATAAAAACAACTTATTAAATTTAGTTTTAAAATATTACAAGTTATCTTACATTAATTAATAGTGAGATTAAATATTAAATATTTTCAAATGCTTATTTTTTGGGGATAGATATTGCTATTTTATATATTTTCTCCAATGTTATATTGATATATTTCCCTTTTTCTTATTAATCTGAAAGGTTTCTCAGTGTTGCAGTGCAGTTATTATTATTTTTTTCTTTTACATGTTTGGGAATCCTCCTTCATTTGAGTTCTGGCCAGCTTTGTACTACAGAAATCAGCAAGAAAAGATATTCTATTTCTCAGGGCCCTTTGCAGTTATGAATTCATGTGATCTAGTGCAGCCCACCAGCTGCATTCATCCGGGTCTTTGATTTGGGAGCTGGTGATGCGAAGAAGCAGAGAGCGAGGAGGATTTGTTCTGGTAAAGTGGCAGCTTGAGCAGTGTCAGCAGCAGCACCTGATGTTTCATACTCGGCTTCATCTGCGGTGGTGTCTTTCGCAGATGGGACCTATAATACTATTTTGGTTGTGACTCTGTTGCTTAGCCCACATTTATTCATTCTGAACTATGAGTGCCCCTTAAACACAAGTGTTCCCCACGGATCTATCCAAGAACTTCTTTCTTTCCTTTTTAATAACTTCTTGCTTGGTAATCTCTGCCACCTTTAAGTGCCAACACTTCCTTTTACAGAAGAGGTAAGTGAGGCCCAGAGATATTAAGTGACTTTTGCAAGGCCTTGGGCTAATTAGTGGTAAAGTCAGGACGAGGTATACATCCCATTATGGCTAACCTGGAACACATCTCTTCAAACCCCTTGCTTCCAAGATCTGTTCTGAGAGGCAATAAGAATACAAAAACATGGACCTGGACTCTCCAGGCTAAAGTCCAGTTCTGTACCTCACTGTAAGGTGGTAATAATTACAGCATCTACCTCATAAGTTGTTGGAAAGATCAAACTAGTTAATATATATAAACTACTTAGAACAGAGCCTAGCACACCGCTGGGGAGAAAAAGAATAATTACAGTTGGGTCAGGGGTTACTGCAAAAATTGAACCAGGGCAGTCTTCTTCCTCTTTCACACACAAAAAATTATATAACACAATTCTCTTCATTTTCAGTTTTTGGCTTATATATTGTTTAAAAACTTTGTCAACACTGTGCAATTGAGAGAGTATGGCCTTGTGGTTGACTCTCTGATCTGAAAAAACAAACAAACAAACAAACAGAAAAAACCACACCCACATATCCTATCAGGGTTTTTTCAAGATGAAATGAAATATTGTATATGAGGTTGAGTGTGTGCCATCTTGGAGGAACCTAATAAATGTTAATTCTCTTTTCCTCATTTCTTGTGTCTTACCGGTGATTGGTAGTAGAAAACAAAACAGATGAGGGAACGGCAAGTAAAACCAATGAGGTTGATCATTCATATGTTTATTGTGTATATGTTGTGTGTTTTCTGAATGTGTTTGTACACATGCCTTTGTCACTTTGATTTTCTGTTATATGACATTTAACAGATTTCTTTAAGTTCTATAATGTATAATTCTATACTAGTAAGTTGAAGAAATAAAGGTGAGCAGGTGTCATACTCTATATGTGGACTGTTCATGATAATCTTCTCCTGGAACCTTGAGAAAGAAGAAGGGTGAAAATTTACTGAATTATTTAAATGGTTTAAAAACCCAAACAAAACATTGTTTCAAGCCCAGCTGGTGTTGCTCAGTGGTTGAGCATCGATCTATCAAATCAAACCAGGAGGTCATGGTTTGATTCCCATATGTGGGGCATGCAGAAGGCAGCCAATCAATGATTCTCTCTCATCATTGATGTCTCTCTCTCTCTCCCTCTCCTTTCCTCTGTGAAATAAATAAAAATATATATTAAAAACAAACAAATAAAACAACAAAAACCCCATTACATCTATCAGTAGCCTCATAGCTTCAGCGGAAGAAGACCTGACTCTGCAGTGCCTTGCCCTGGGACCTGGTGGTAAAATAAGATGCTACATAACACACTGTTTATTATTTCTATTCTTTATTTTTTTTTTATTTTGAAAGACATTGTGTTGAGTGCTTAGTTATTTGGTACTTTAGGGGGTTAGACACTGAAGAATTTTAATAAGCAATATCCCTTGCTCAAATTTCTCCTTCTAATTCAAAATATTCCATGATACATGCACAGTAATAGTAATAATTTCTTCTTGTACATTATCTGATTGGAACAAATATACCAATATCATGTATTCATAAAGTTCAACATACATTCCATTATATGAACATCTTTAGTACTTTAAAAAAAATCTTTATTGTTCATATTATTACAGTTGTTCCTCTTTTTCCTCCCATAGGTCCCCTCCTTCCAGGTCCCACCCACCCTCTGTCCTTACCCCTCCACCGTCCTCCTCCATAGGTGTATGATTTTTGTCCAGTCTCTTCCCGCATCCCCAACACCCCTTTCCCCCTGAGAATTGTCAGTCCACTCCCTTTCTATG
>PVJC01004750.1:0-62228 GCA_004026665.1 Murina feae
CCAATAGAGATCAAGATGTACTGGAGACAAAGTGGTGGCCCAAGATGGCATAGTCAACCAGAGCAAATTTCACCCTAGAACCTCAGGGGTGGGATTGCGGTAGATTATAAATGACCAGAAATTTCCTATAGCTCCTCTCATCACAAGGATGATTCATCTCCCCATTCCCTGAAGGCTGTGGAAGTGAGGTCACATGAGATCTGGTCTTGGCCTCAAGGAGCTCTGCAGCTTTGGCCTCTGCCCTCTTGGGTGCGGCTGCCACGTGAAAAGCCTTGGATGGGCCTGTGGGAGGATGAGAGAACACATGGAGTGGAGACGGGAAGTCCCTGTGGAGGCCTCCGAGATCAACCTGTCGGACAACTGCAGGACACGTGAGTGACACCCCTCTTCCCAGATCATCCAGTTCCAGCCACGTCACCAGCAGACCACAGGACTCAGTGGAGTTGGTCCAGAGCAGAAGAGTGGCCCTAGCTGTCCAGTCCCTCCATGGAACCAGGAGCTAAATAACACATGCCAGATGTCTTAAGTTGCTAGTGGTGCTTTATACGGTAAAACCTAATTGATAACAAACCCAATGGAGGCCTCCCTTCAACAAGATCACATTTATGATACATCTCTAGGATGTCCGGGGTGACCAATTCCCCACCGACGTTCACTATCTCTCTCTACCCCTGTGTAGTTGATCTAGGTCCCTCTGCTCCAAGGAACACCCGTGCCCGTCAAGGGGAGAGATCGGTGTCCTCCAGAGTCAGACCACAGTTCTGTAGCAACAGCAGGAGAGACGGGCCCAGGGTCCAGGGCCCAGGGAACTGTGCGCTGCAGAGTCGCCCTGTCCCATCTTTTCCTCCATAGACTCTAGACCCCTGTTACTGGCTACTGTTAAATTATTTCTGTAAAAATAAAAGGGAGGGGCCTTAGCTGGCACTGGCTGGGAGGTGCTGGGCAAAAGGGAGAGGACATCCGATAAAAATGAGAGCCAGGGAACGACTTTCCTAAGTCACATGATCTTAAGTTTCCACTCACCAATCTCCTTTCCTCCCTCATTTCCCTTTTACATGATTTTCATTAATAGCATTCCCCTCCCCCGCCACCTATTCCCCCAAGGTGCCCACTTCCATTTCCAGAAATAAATTAAGGGTTGCTTGGTTCTCATTAAATTTTATGCCTCATCCTTCACTCCTTCCCCAGCCTTTTAACTTTAGGCATCTTTTCCTTTTTCTCTTTTACAATTTCCCTAACTGCCCTCACGCAGGTGATTCTAGAAATACGAGGCTCCTGACAGGAGTCCCAAGGTTCTCCAAATCAGAATCTTCGAAAGTTCTGGCACCTCTTTTACGAGGAGGCCAAGCGCACATGGCGAAGGAAGAACCTGCTTTGGAGACAAAGGTAGAATCAGTGGAGGACCCAGACCAGAGAGGAGAAGCTGAGGGGACAAAATGAGCTGGCTCCGCGTGGCCTCTGACCCCTCCGCACTGGGACTAGTTCCCTGGCTCCTCTCGTGGTGCCCGGCACAGCTTTCAGAACTCCACCCCCGAACCACACGATGGTTTTCTGTGATGGAGAGTGTCTTCGCGGGACGCTTGGAATAAATGCAGGTGGTCTGACCATGCAGGTTGGAGGAAAGCGGTTTTTGGCTGGTCCCACCGGCCTGCGGGGTATTTGGTACTTTTGGGAGGTTCGTTAGGAGACAGAGAAGGAAATGTCTGTGCGATCGCCCTGGAAGGTCTGGTTCTTGACCTCATCGGCGCTCTGGAATTTCCCTGTTGGTGGTCTGTCCCACATGTAGAGGATCCACTCGAACTGAAGTTTCTGGGCACTTGGACAGACGTGGTTGCAGTGACCTGAGGCATTCTGACTGGAGACAGAAGGGATAGTTCTGGTTCTGGTCCGCCAGGGAGTTGGTGCTTGCAGGTCCAAGCACACAGGGCCCGACGGGAAAGCCGAGAGGTCTCGAGGACAGCAAGGGAAACGCAAACAGCCGCTGGGTGTGGGTGTCACATGGGCCACGTCATCTCCCAGCAGGAATTTCCCAAACCTGCCTACTGCCTCACTGCTAGTGGGGTGGAGGAAGCACGGCCACCGAGCAGTCAATTTTAAAAATAAACCGCCCGCTCTATAGAGTGAAGAAACGGATGTTTTTCAAGAAACACGTCACATTTATCAAAATGTGACAGGGCAGTGATTACAAATGCAAATGCAACCTTTAGGTGCTACAAGCCAAGACCATGCTCACAGCTGAGCTTGTCTGCCTGTGGCCAGCCTGCACCCAGTAGGCAACTCAGGCTGGGTTCTGTTTCTGAATCCGGTGTATTTATGAGCCTGTGAAAAATTCTGCATTTTTATTTTTCCGGTTCAGGGAAAATGTAACTACTATTCATGTTAAAAGAATGACTGTACCTTTCCTTTTCTGAAGCAAGCTTACATGCCTGGTCATGTCTCAGTTTCCTCCTCTGAGATTGAAGAAATATATGAAGAACTACAAGGTGCCAGGCACCACGAGAGGTGTGATTGCCTAGAAACTTTCACAATGCTTCTGTGAAGGAGACTATTTATCCGTGTGTCCCCATTTCATGGATGCGAAGACAGGCGTCGAGCACTGAACAGGCTTGGCCGTGATGACTTGGTAATTGAGATTCAAACCCAGGTATCTAGAGTATGGTCCTAGGATACATCCAGGACACCTTTGCAGTCGAGTGCATAGCAATAAAAGAATAAAAACATTGTTTGTGGCTTGACTGCATAGCTTTGTGAGAGACGTAGAAGCCTGGTGGAGTCAAAGAGAGAAAAATATCGATGGCAGAGAGGCTAATTGGGAAGGAAGGAAGGAAGGAGAAGGGGGTTCTGGTCCATTCCCCACTATATCAAGAAAGCATTAATTTAATCACCATCTCTCTCCCTTCCATTTCTTGGGAAACTCTCATTCCCTTCTGCCAGTAGCTGGAGCGTCACCTTCGGGCCAGGCGCACAGAGGACACAGGGTCATCTTGCTTAACCAGGAAACAACATGCTCCACCACGACCACCCCAAACTCGGGTGGGTTTCAGTGGAGAACGATTCAGACCGGGATTGGGAGAAGTGGGATTTGGGCATACAGAGTAGTCCTTGGTGATGATGAACCAGGCTCGGATCTGCATTTACCTAGGATACCCCCTTGAAAATGGGATGCTCATGAAAACGTGGAGCTTTTTCACAGAGAGTGGACAAGCCTGGAGGACATGGGAAGGTAGCCTCACTGATCTGGGGGGGCTGCTGCTCCCTCCTGAGCCCTGGCCACCTGCCAGGACACCTTCATATGTGGCATCCTTCTGACTGACCAAGATCTCAGTCGCAAGGTTGTGGTCCTTCCTGGTGCCCGAAGGGCGGTTGGGCTAGACCCTTAGGAGCAGACCCACGTCGCCCCCAGTAGATTCTGAAAGACTCGGCGTTGCGGTCTCCATTTATCTTTAAGCAATTTTCATTAAGCGGCGTTGTTCCTCATCTTATTTTTGCCTGAGTTTTATTTTTCACTGTAGAAGTAGCTAAGAACCACAAGGAAGGGTATTCAGTTTTTCAGTTCATTAAGTCCCCTCATCATCACCTCTGAGGGTATCTGTTGATAAAGATGGACAGTAATATTGGCCCTATTACTGACCTCCACCACAGCACTTGGGAGATTTCAGAAGACTTGGTTTATTGGATATTTTTATCTCCTGATGTCTACCGTGATCGTTGGGAAGACGAGAAGAAGCAGGTTTGTGCCCAAGTTATTTTCCACAGTAAATGACACGCGAATCTGTCATTTCCCCAAGACCTGCATTTTTAAAGAAGTCGGGCGTGTGAATGAAACTTGGCCTGCAGTTGGCTTTGCTTGAGCACAGTCATTCCCCTCGAGAGGAAGTTCCATGCACTGCAGAGTTTTGGGCCGATGCTTAGAACATGTCCATCATTTCCCTGTTGGATCCTTCGTGAGTATAAAGAACAGCACTGAATGCAATGCTGAGTGTGTGGCAGCGAAGAAGGAAGGGTGTGTGGTTGCCCAGTTACCCAATCAGTGTCACTTCCCCACACCCTTCCCACGGGAGACTGACATTTAGACAAACGCGTTCACAGCCACCAGCGCAGCGCCTGGCGCAGGGCACAGCTCTGAAAGGCTTTGGCATCTGTTTTGTCTTGCCTCATGCCCACATACTGGGGCTGCTTGTTTTCATCCAATAGCAATTAGCACCGTGCAAATGCCTTGTGCCCTGCGCTAATTCAGAAGAATAAGCATGTCACACTCTGCCAAGAATTGCCGCTAATCACAGAGGGCTCCCGGCACACCTGCCCTTTGATTAGGTTTTTGTTTTAAAATGAGGGGTTGGTGCACCAGAAACACTGCATTCTCTCCTGGCTTAGGGATAACCATGGAGACTCAGGGGAGGCCCAGACTGTGGCCTGGTTGCCAGCTATGAAGATACAGACAAGGACAGATTGAGGCAGGGAAGACAGGCTGAGGCAGCCACTTCGGGTGGGAAACTGCAAGCAAGGTGGGCCCAGGGAAATTCTCCAAGAATGTGCAGAAGCAGGGTGTGAGCAGTGCCCGACCCTGGAGACTGTTGAGAAAGTACTGCAAACACAACGTGCGGGAGTGAAGACCTGGGATGGCTCTACTTTTGGGGTGAAAAGCTCTTTGGTCATTTTTTTGCCCAAATTGTTAGCCAGGTGATCCATACTATCTAATCTAATAAAAGAGTAATATGCAAATTGAACCTCACTCCGTTACATCCACAAGCCATACCCACAAGCCATGCCCACCAACCAATCAGGAGAAAATATGCAAATTAACTCAACTTAGATGGCGGCAGCAATGGAGCTAGAGTTGCCCCGGGCAATGGAGGAAGCCAGGGCCCTGCAGGCCCTGAGCTCTACTAAAGGCTACAAAGTTTCAATTATAGAAGTTAAATAAATCCCAGATACTTGCTTCCAGCCAGGCACCCCAGTAGGGATCTGAACCCCTTGGGGGCTGTGGGCAGCCTGAAAATGGCCCTCAGCCCCTCACCCAGGTTGGCCACACCCCTATGGGGTGAGGGTCCCCACTGGGGGGCTTGGCAAGTCTGCAAAAAGCCCTCAGCCTCTCACCCAGTCTGGCCAGGTACCCCAGTAGGGACCTGAACCATGAAGGGGTTGTGGACAGCCTGAAATGGCCCTCTGCTCCTCACCTAGGCTGGCCAGGCACCCCAGTAGGGACCTGAACCCCTAAGGGGCTTGGGAAGCCTGAAAATGGCGCTCTGCTCCTCACTCAGGCTGGCCAGGCACCCCAATAGGGACCCGAATCCTGCAGGGGCTGTGGGAAGCCTGAAAACGGCCCTCAGCCCCTCACCCAGGCTGGCCATGCACCCCAGTAGGGATCTGAAACCTGAAGGAGCTATGGGCAGCCTGAAAACAGCCCTCAGCCCCTCACCCAGGCTGGTCAAGCATGCCAGCAGGTGGACATCCCCCAAGGGGTCCCAGACTGTGAGAGGGCACAGGCCAGGCTGAGGGACCCCCTCTGAGTGCACAAATTTTTGTGCACCAGGCCCCTACTTCATCAATAAAGTATATCCTTTTTTATTCATTTCAGAGAGGGAGAGAGACAAAGAAACATGAAAAAGAATCATTGATTGGCTTCCTCCTGCACACCTCCTACTGGGGATGGAGCCCACAATCCAGGCATGTGCCCTGACCAGGAATCAAACCATGACCTCTTGATTCACACATGGGTTGATGCTCAACCACTGAGCCATATCAGCTGGGCAGTAATGAGCCTATTCTTTACTGATCTTATATAGTATCCTTATTTCATGTTCTTGGTCTCTTTCTGGATTCTACCTAGGTTCTATCCACCTGTCTATTTCTTTAGTGACTCCAAATTACCTTAATTATTGCTGCTTCTTAATGTTTTTGGTAATCTGATTGGGATAATTCACTCCATTACTATTCTTCCTCCCCTCCCTAAAATATCCTAGCCAGTATGTATGTATGTATATATGTATGCATATATGTATGTATATGAAATGTTTCCATAATAATTACTAGATAATTATTAGTATCACTTTCTTAATTTTCTCTACACTCCCCAAATAAAATGAATCAAATGGGAATGCTGTTAAATATGATCTTTGCTGAGTATTTTTGATAGATACCTTTTACTGAGTTAAGGGACTGATTACGCCTGGGTTGCTAAGAATTTCTATAGTGAATATGGATTTAATTGAATTATTTTTCTCTATCATTTAAAATGTTCATATTTCTTTTATCTGTTAACATGGTAGTTATTTCTTTTATCTGTTAACATGGTAGTTCATATCACTTTATTTTCTGGATTTGGATTATTCTGCACTCCTAAAATAAAACTTTTTTATTAATATGAATTTTTATATTTCATATACTACTGACCTCAGTAGTATATAATTAGAATAGGTCAGAGATGCACAAAATAGCAAGCATCTTCAAGGGAGGATTCTACAGAAACCAAGAAATTAGTGAAATCATATAATGTAATTTTGAGGTTTTAGATATTTTTAAATTAAACATAATGGCCTGTTCCTTAAGCAAATGATTAGGCCTCACATTTTTTTGGTTTGTTTTTCTAAAAGAAAACCCCCAAAACAACAACTTGCTAAGGGCTCAACAAACACTTAAGCTGACTTAGGAAACACTGTTGGTATAATCTCAGCATTTAATCATGATGAATCTAAGGGCTGATGAACTGCATGTTGATGTCCTTGTTTTCTGTCTAATGAAAATATTTAATTTTCAGAATGAACTGCAAGTCACCCCAGATTTACTTAACACCAACCTTGCTGCGGATGATGAATCATTCTCAAGGGCAGCACTGTGGCTCGAGTCCCTGAGGAAAGCCACTCTTTGCCCTTCAGCTCTAGGTGGCATCCTATTTGTCTTTCGTACTGGGTACATGGAATCTTTAGCAAGATCCAAAAGTATGATAATGTTCTCCTTATATTTATAGAGAAAAATAAGTCCCCAAATCGTAGGATGAATGAAATTTTCACAACTTCTTCACTCTGTACTTGTCACCCCATGAAAGCATTTCTGTCTGGAGGTCACCTATGTGCCTCATAGAAGCTGGGGAAACAATCATGCAAGATTTTCTGATCCTATTTCCAATTCATCTTCGGTGATTTGATTTTGGGTGGTGGGCGCACAGTGCAATCAATATACACATCTCGTGACACAGAAATCTACATCTGAAACCAATATGATCTTATTACCCAATATCACCCCAATAAATTGAATAAAAATGTTCATCTTCCTTGCTTATAAGGAAATAGAGATGTGTTCTTCAATTTTAGTGCCAAAAGGAAGCATGTTGGTTGCTTTATTCTTTTCCATTGATTTGATAAATGATCATTTAAACCCAAGGAAAATGTTTCTCACTCTGAATCTTGAAAAAGGTATACATCTTGATATTCTTAGTTAAAATAAAGTGTTTGTTCTTGGAAATCTCCAATGGAGTAACTTGGTCATTACCGTGTTGTAATTACAGTCTCAGGCAGTCAAAATAGTGAGTCAATCCCTGCATGCTTGCTTTTGGAAAAATGTGATTGATGGGGGCAGAGAGATGCCATTGCTCACTCAGAGAGCAGCTGCAAAGAATTTTCATCTTCCTTTTATTCTTTCCTACTGCTAAATGGGGAGCGAACACATGCATCTCGGTTGATTATAACACAGCTTCCTTTGCTGTCTTAACTCTCCTGTCTATACATCCCATTCATAATCGATACAAATTAGGATGCTAGTCATCTTAACTCACAGATTTCTTTGCCCACCTTAGAGTTAATATATTTCACACAAATTTTAAACTAGGCCAGAAGTTGTAATCCCAATGAATCCATCAAAGGTATTGGTTTTTCCCTTCAAGGAGTTTTCAGAGAACTGAGTTCCACAGAGTAATTATGTTCTTGTTACCAGACATCCAAAGATGCATATATCTGCCAGACATAAGCCTATTGGGTATTATTCTACTTGGAGTCAGCAGTATACAATGTATTTATAGTTTATCGTATATTAGTGATCTGAAAGTGATATACTATGTTATAAGAGAGAAAGGGAAGAACTCATATGCAAAGGGACATTGTGTCTTTTACATTGAGAAAATAATTTTAAGATAAATGAGGGGTCCAATGGAAATTGCTACTGAACTCTCAAAGACATTCACCACAATTCCTTTGTTGCTACATTGCTCTTTTTTTTTCTACATATATTTTTCATTGATTTCAGAGAGGAAAGGAGAGGGAGAGAGAAAAATATAAATGATGAAAGAGAATAATTGACAGGCTGTCTCCTGCATGCCCCCATTGAGGATTGAACCTGTAACCCGGGTATGTACCCTGCCTGGGGATTAAACCCTGACCTCCTGATTCATAGGTCAGTGCTCAACCATTGAGCTACACTGGGATACACTGGCTGCGTATCAGATATTTACATTATGATTCATAACAGTGGCAACATTATGAAGTAGCAATGAAAATAATTTTCTGGTTGGGTCACAAAATGAGGAACTGTATTTAAAGGGCCAGAAGGTTGAGAACCACTGGACTAATCTGTCTCTGAAAACATTTTCCCTGTGGGCTCTCTACTTCAGGAACACCAATTACCTTTATGTTGGATCACGTTTAGAATGCCCTCACACTGCTTGCATTTTCTTTTACTCGTCTTTTCCCCTCTACATCATCAATAATGAAGCTCTTTCTATTTATATCATAATTTTGTTTTAGCTAATCATATTGTAATTTATCTATGAGTTCTATAATAGTGCGTTTGTCCTCCATTTCTTTTTGCAGTCTCCATTCTCTTCTTGTTTTATGTTCTTTGAGTTCCTCTAAAAAATACATTTGGAATACTTCTTTAACAACGTAATACAATAGCATAGGATTGCCTTCTTTTCCTTGGCTTATGTTTCCCTCCAGACTAAGTCCTTTACTTTTATGCTGTTTTATTCATTCAATACTGATTTACTGAGTACCAACTAGGTGCCAGGGACTGTTCCTGAAGTTAGGGAGAGAACCTTAGGGAAACCAAGTTCCCGACCCTCATAAGATTGCATCCCAGATGTCAGAAAAAAACACCCAATTAGATAATTAAACATTAAGTAAACTTTCTCTGAAAAGGCCAGATAATCAGTAATTGGCGCTTTGTGGGTCCCATGATCTCTGTTTCACCTACTCAGCTCTGACAGTCTTACAGACGACATGTAAACTACTGCGTGCTGCTGGGTTTGATTAATGCTGTGGACGCCTGGTTCAGGACAATCTTTACCAATGTGATTGCGTCCTCTCATTGGCATTGCTTATGTCAGGGCATTCTACCTATTTTATGACAGTGAAGTATATGGTCCCGGCTAGAGTGACTGAAGAGACAAAAGTCTACTGGTCACCCAGCAAGAAGGGAGTGAAAAAGACCGATGAGTAATTCTCCATGGGCTGAGCCCAGTTCCCTTAGAAGTATTTCAAGGCCCAGGGGGAAAGGTCATTTGGGTCACTTCTGGACACAGCCCATTCTAGTTGCTTACATGAAAGGACAAAATTCGGAATCTGTTAATGGCTTCTCCCTGTGGCTCTCCAGGCCTGGTCCTGGGGTGACTACCAGCTAATGGGGGACAAGAGACTAAAAGAACATGGACACCCAGCAGGGAAAGTCCCCTAACGCAGAGTGAGGGCGGAGGAGCACTGTAAGGCCACCTGCTGACTTGGTATTTCTCCTGCTGCCTGGTTTCTGTTCTATGCATGGTAAACACGAAGCACTTACTTTTGGCTTATTTTCCTAGGCTACTAAAATAATTTTTAAATATATTTTTAGCTCAGCTGGCGTGGCTCAGTGGTTGAGCATCAACCTATGAGCCAGGAGGTCACGGCTCGGTTCCCGGTCAGGGCATAGGCCCAGGTTGCGGGCTCGATCCCCAGTGTGGGGCGTGTAGGAGGCAGCTGATCAATGATTCTCTCTCATCATTGATCTCTCTCTCTCTCTCTCTCTCTCTCTCTCTCTCTCTCTCTCTTCCTTTCTCTTCCTCTCTGAAATCAATATAAAAATAAGGAAAAAATACATTTTTATCCTATTAAAATCAGTTTTTATTCATTGCAGAAACACATGTAGCTAGGCAAAGAGAAAAAAATAAAAATGGTATCAAATTCCCCCCGCAGGGACAAACAACGTTAACATTTCAAGATACGTTCTTTCAAATATTTTCCTATAAATATAAATGCACATTGAATATGAATATATATTAAATGTAAGGTAATTATATATTATTACACATAACAACATTAAAGTGGGCTCGTATGACTAGCTAGCACTCTGTCTGCAGCCTTTAATAAGTAATACATGATGGCAATAACATATGCACTAGAAAACAGAATGCTCTCACATCGGTCTGTTCTGTGACCCGCTTTTCGCATTTACTAATACATAATGAAACTCTTCCAAGACCCTGCATCTTCTTTTGAATGGTTACATCGTATTCCATTGCACATATGTCCCGCCACTCATTTGGGACGCTGATATGCTGCCCGCTATGCTGAGAGGGCAACTTTGTACCCTCACCCACCTAAAGGCTCTCTCATGGCTGGAAATTCACTTTGCCTCTGTCTTTCCAGGATTACAAATAACACTGGAATGAACACTATTTCCCCTAAATCTAGGCATCTGTTCTTTTCCTCTGTGCGCACTTTGCAGTAGAATTCTTCTTTATAAACGTGTTTTACCTTGTCTGGGAAGTTGCCTTAGTTTTGTGATAAAAACGTGGCCGTAGCCCTCGAGGCATTCTTGTCCCCTGTGCTGGTTTGGTATTCTGCCTGGGTGGGAGGAGGAGGTGGCAACAGAGCAGAAAAGCATGTGAGGGTCACTGTTTACCCATCCACTCTGGATTAGGATTAGGATAGCGATGCCCTGGGAGGCAGCCCCCACCCTGCGAGGCGAGATGAGGGGACCCAGTAGAGAGTAATTGTGAGAGCCAGAAATCCCATTGCGACTCTTCCTACCTAACAGCAGGGGAGCCGCGTTAAACCATTAAGTACTAACACTGGGCCTGAAAGACACATCCAAAGGGTGTCTCCAGCTGACAAAGGGCGCGCGATTCCGAGTCTGGGTTGACATTTAGTGCTTAACACACCGTGAAGGCAGAAGGCTCCATGGGGTACTCGGAGCAGGGATCTGACGGAACCCTCTCCCCGGCGCCGGGGACTCGGCCTCATGTAATAATAGCACAGAGGCCTTTGCACGAAGGCCATAACATGCCTATTTTCTGACACACGAAACCTCGGCTGATCAGGCCCGCTGGGGGAGCATACACTAAGAGGGGCGGAGCTTTCCCACCTTATCCATGTCTATACTTTCTATGTGAGCCCCTGCTGCTTTCCTGAGCGTCTAGGACGCAGCGGGCTCCTGGGAAATAACTATTGTAAAGTTGGCAGGTAGAAGGGGTTTTGAGGCTACCGTTTTTTCAAACGTATTACACATATTTTTACATTATTAAAAACACACATACAAGCACAACCCCATTTCCCCAGAAGCCTTTTCGGCTGACTCGTGTCAGGCCTGGAGATTTATAAGACTGTTTGCATATATTACATTTTAAAACACATATTGCTTTTGTGAAATGTGTATTTATTAGACATGTTGGAATGCATAATGAGCGCCGGGAAAGCTGCCTCTGCCTTGCCGGATCTGAGGCAGTCCGCCTCGCACGGCTTTCTGGGAGGGATCCCCACACAAACCCAGGGCCTGCACTGCCCACTCCTCCCTCTGCAGCTCCCATGTCTCTCTCCTCTCCCTCCCTCCCTCCCTCTCTCATGAACACACACCTTCTCTCCTCCTCCTGCGGGTCACACCCATACAAATAAATAATGAAAACCGTAATGGAACGGCAGCCGCAGAGAGTGCTCTGTTAGGAATAAGCCTGATTTTCAAAGCTGCACACAGTCATCAGGTGAAGTAACCGCCTGAAAAGCAGATGCAGGTTCTATGGATTGGGCTGCCTCAGGTTAGGGGGATGCTCCGGGAACCCCTGCGAAGTGTGTCCCTCACTCAGATTTACCCAGCTGTGACTCTGAGGACAAAAGCCGAGGCTGAGATCAAGCGTGTGGTTTATGCATGGGAGGAGGGGCTGAACCTTCACCACCTTAATACGTCTGTGTGTGGGGGGGAGTGCTGGGGTGTGGATACGTGTGGGTGGGTGTGATGTGGGGGTGGATGTGAGCGTATGCGAGGGTATAGGTGGGGGTGGGTGTGAGTGTAAGTGTGTGTGAGTGTACATACATGTATGTGCGTGTGAGTGGGTGTGGATACGAGTGTATGTGGTGTGTGGGTGAAGGTGTAGGTGTGTGTGGGTGTGTGTATGTGAATGTATGTGCTGGTGCAGGGTGTGTGGATGTGCGTGTGAGTGGGAGCATGCGTGTGTGTGTGTGTGTGTGTGTGTGTGTGTGTGTGTGAGGCAGCACCGGGTTCATCAATGCTCAGGAAAGAGACCAGGAGCCTCACTTGAGGAGTCCTGGGTCCCTCCCTGTCCCGCACAGGACGGAGAACACCCCACTGAGCAGAGATGGACGCCCTGACCCTCTAATGCTCTGGCCCCCACTTGCTCTTAGACTTAGATGCTCACGCTCAGTGGGGAGCCCGGGAGGAGGATGGGTCTGGCTCTTTCCCAGGATGGCTGCCCCATCTCCTGCCTGCACCACCCCAGGGAAGGACAGAGGGGAGCAGGGCAACCAGGGGCCCGGGTGGAGAGGGCGGAAGGGGCTTCTGAGAGCGTCCATCCTCATTTCCAGACGAGAATCTGAGCAGGGGAAGGCAGGGCTCCAGCCCAGACCGAAGGGACACAGAAGCCATGCTGCTTCTCGGTCCTCTCCCGTGAGCTCGGGAAGAGGGGCCAGGCGCCCAGGCTCCCTGCGGAAGCATCCTCCAGGCCTTCAGTGGGCGGACTGTCTCAGCTCCCAGGAAATGGGAACCTGCCTGACAAACACAAAGGTGCTGGGCCCTGGAGGCTCAGAAGCCCACCCCGCTGGGAGCCGGGGCCAGGCGTGCCTCCTTAGCTCCTCCGCCCGCTGTCCACAGCGGGACGGCTTTCCTTCTCCTTCGCTATCCGCCCCCTGACTTTGTTTCCCTGCAGATGTCTGTGTCCCCGCATGTGAGGCTTGCAGCCACCACCCCTGCGGCCACACACACAACAGGCGGCTCCCAGAGCCAAGACAGTGTCTGCAGTGCATTACGGGCACAGGCGGCGTGTGTATCTTCAGTAAATACCCGTCCATTCTCACAGGGATTATTTCGAATTTCTGATGAAACTGCAGAAATGTCAGTGCGGGGTAGGAGCCTCCAATCAGCGCGCAGCTCCGTGACCCCGCTCCTTTCCAGGCCTGCTGCTATTATCTTCGAGGGGAAAAAACCCGCCTGGCCTCTCGTCATACCTTTGTTACGATCTAGGGTGCGGTTAATAATGACTCTGTGTTACATAAAATAGATCCATGAATGTCGCCCGGTCCCCAAAGCACCGAATCAACCCTGCTCCTTCAGAAAGGCTGGCGAGTGGTGGGTGGGGCAGGGATCTCTCAGCCACGCCAGGCCCTGTCCTGGCGAGCGGTCCCCAGGCTGCTGCTCTATGGGCCGGAGCCCCATCTGGGCTTTCCCGGTAAAGCCGGGAATGTGGTCTCAGTCCTGTGGGTGGATGGAAGCTAAAGAGACAATGCTACTCGCTCGCATTCTGGGGAAGGTCAGGGGGAGCCCTACACCTGGGCAGGTGAGTCAAGATGCGGACATAAGCAGGAATCAGGGAGGGAGGGTGACGGAGAGGGGCCCTGCAGAAAGCTTTGCCAGGTGGGCTGTCCACACCAGGCCGCCGTGCAAAACCGCGCAGGATGCTTTAGGATGGATGGCCTTTCTTTGGTTGAGGACTGCCGAGGAAAGGTGTTTCTGAGCATCGGCTGTAGTATCTACTCTAATAAAAGAGTAATATTAAAATTGACCATTTCTATGGGATGCCTAAGCCACACCCACCAGCCAATCAGAGTGGCATGCAAATTAACTCAGCCAAGATGGAGGCTGGCAGCGCAACCATGGAGGCGGGTGCAGTGCAGGCAGCAGGGTGAGCGGGGTGTGCGGGGCAGGTGGCGGGTGGTGTGTGTGGGGTGGGCGGGGCAGGATGGGAGGGTGGCGGGCTGCAGGTTGGGCAGGTATAGGCCAGGCTGAGGGACCCCTGAGTGCACAATATATTGTGCACCGGGCTCCCAGTAAAGATTATAAAGGAGAAGCTATTGGTGTTAGAGAAAAAAATCACCTGCACACACACATGCACACAAATATATGAACTAGGAATACAGTTCATTTCTGTAAACCACAAGGGTTCAACAAGTATTTGAGTGCCCACTGCATGCCTGACACTGTGCCAGGCCCAGGGCAATCAAGGATGAGCCCAAGTAGACGCTACGCTTGCCCTCGTGGAGATCAACATTCAGTGGAGGAGACAGCCGCTAAGCAAAGGATGAAGTGGATACAAAACATGCTGAGTGTTTAATACCATGAGACCCTGATATGAAGACTGGGCCTCACCTGGGCTGTCAGGACAGGCTTCTCTAATGAGGGTGAGGGTACGATATGAAAGGTAAGCCAGGATGCAACAGGTACAAGGGCATCACTGATAGAAGAAAGAGCCTGTGCAAAGGGCCTGGGGTGGGCAGAAATCTGATGAATACAGTTGGCTCTCTGTATCCACAGCTTCTCTATCCACAGATTCAACCAACATCCCGGGATCAAAATTATTTGGAAAATAAAGTTACTATGTTGCTGACATGTACTATGATGGTTGCGTATGTACTGAACATGTAGAGACTTTTTTCTTTTGGTTATTGCTTAAACAATACAGTATTGCAACTATTTACATCGCGTTTACATTGTCTTAGGTGCTACAAGCAACCTAGAGGTGATGAAAGGTATACAAGAGGATGTGTAGCAGGCTGTATGTAAATACTATGCTAATTCTATGCTAGGGACTAGAGCCTCCGCCCTTGAACCAATCTCCCCACAGACGAGGTATAAGGGAATGAAGCGCCATATCAGCTAAAAATGTCCAAACCTGAAACGTAAGCTGAGGGCTGATGCAAGGGAAAGTCACCTGCAGTGCTAAGTAAAAACCAGCCTTCGAGGGAGCTGCTCAAAGGAACAGAAGTGGACAGGGAAGAAGAATGGAAAGGAGCCCAGCGAGCCCTGGGCTCAGAGAGTGGGGCCCGCGGGGAGGCTGGGATTCACTGATGTGTTACACATCGCAGTGGTGTCCAGCCTTCCCCAGGGACCTGCCCCATCGCTTCGCTAGGGCCGTGCCCCTTCATGCTCTGCAGGTGCCAGGGCAAGTAGAGGAGGGAGGAGAGACCAAAGGACTTCCCAGAGCCCCCAGCCTCTTCTTGTCTCTGCTCTCCCAGGTTCTCAGGGCAGCCTCGGGTCTTCTGTGTGCTGGGGCGGCGTTAAGGAACCGTGGGCAGTGGAATAAGATCCTATCCAAAGCCAGCCCAGGAGAGCATCCTGCTTGAGAAACAGGAAACCGAGAATGTGAAGAGCGGGAAGCGAAATGTGGGGCTTGGGAGTCGCCCCAGGAGACGCTCTGACCAGGGCGGAGTGGCTTCCACAGCGGCCGACGCATCTGGGGGACGTAAAATCACCAGGTAGATGCTCCAGGCAGCCAGGCTGATGTCTCCTGCTGCAACTCACCAAACCCAAGGAAACCCACGGTCCAAGCGTGCCCATCCCCCATGGCCCCACTGCTCCTCCCCCCTGACTTCACAGAGAGCTTAGCACAGCCTGGTTCTCAGCCTCCACTGAGGGTCAGGCAGGAGCCCACAGGGCAGAGTGAGAGACCCACACCCCGAACGGAGCAGCTCCCCAGTGTGGAACCGAGGAGTCCGGGCAACTGCCTGCGACAGCAAGCTTCCGGAGTTTTCTGGGCACTGGATTTTCCTCTGAGCGAAGGATTACTGACTCCTTGCTGGAGAGGAGATTATACCCCCATCCTCGGGGATAGGTGTGAGGGATCATGTAAATCCTGCATTCTGGCGGCAAGAGGAAAATACTCATTTTTGCATGAACAACATGGGGTTGTTGGGGAGAGCATCTGCTCGCCCTGATTGAGTCTGAGATGTGGACGGAGTCCTCCCATCCCTCCCCCTTTCTCTCCAACGCACGCCATCCTCAGAGTGTGTGGACCAGGAAGGAATAGGCAGGTGCCTTTAACCATGTGCATCCTGGAACCAGAATCCATCCAGGCCTATCGTGGCCATTGCAAGAAAGCTCGACATGCTTCGGGGAGAATGCTTTCTCTCCAGCGTTCCTCGAGGACCCCGGAGGGCCCAGCCCCGGCCCGCCGGCCAGCACCAGAGCTGGCGCGGAGCATTTCTCTGGTTCTGGGAAGCGCGTTCGGGTGCTGGTCATTTGTCAAGCGTCTTGCTTTTGGCTTTGTTTGATGTTTTATCTACCTTTGTGGAAAAGGTCTTCATGCTGTTCTCTGGATTTCCCTTCTGATAAACAGAGGGCAGAGCCAGAGCGACAGTTGCAGAGTATTGGCATAAGGGGGCTGTTTAAGACCCAAGCTTAAGTTGAGCACGTTACTTATCGTACAGATAGTTGTACAGATCGAGGAGAAAACTTAGAACAAAAATAAAACAAATACAAATACTGCCCACCACCATTTGTAAATCCAGAAGGAGAAGGAAATGTGTTGCTAACAGCAGGAAGGAGTGGAATCGGGCAGCGCGATTAGTACACGTCATTCCTGGGCACAGACATGTCTTGAGGGAGGTGGCTCAGGTGCCGCAGACTTCCTGGGATTGAGATCCTGCCCACAAGCTCCAGCCTTCCCTACACCGGGAAAGGGCATTGCTGTTCTGCAGCTTTCATTTCTAGCCCAAATCTAGAATACTTGGGCATCTTTGAGTTATAGCTATGCCAGGCTTCAGTTTTATAGGACACTTCCAGGAGGTGAAGATAAAAATTCGAGATACTTACATTCTGGAGGGAACAGGGCAATCATTTAAAAAGGGATCATCCTTTATGACCATCAGTTTCTTTCAAGTCTTCCTGAAGTGTCTGAAAATGACTGCCAGCTCTTCATGCTTTCTGTTGTGTGCTTGTGTGTTTGTGTGGGGGTCCACCCAAGAAGAAGGTGGACACCTGATGGGTCACTGGAGAGAGCCAGAGGGTGTGGGTGGGCGGCCACCCAAGCCCATCGGGTTTGACCCCAAGACACATCAGTTATCCTTGTCTGTGGGTTGAAATAGAAGGTATTCCTCAGGTTGGAAACAGGGACACTTGGTGTGTTCAATAGGGGGCTGAACTTTCTAAGTGGCAGATGCAGTGGAATTCTAGAAGAAGGTAACACAGCACAGCTGGGAGCAGGAATGGTGTCTACCACTGAAGTACGTGGCCTCAAGAGAGAGGTCATGCTAATTACCATGGGATGAAAGGGAGGGAACGCAGTGGTGCCTAAGGTGGACTCAGACTCTAAAGCCAGCAGCATGTGGAAACCTGCAGAGGGGAAGGACGCAGGCTGGGGGCGAGGAGGTGGGCAGAGATAGGAGTCACAGCAGGAATGATATTGCAGGGTTAGACACTGTGAGGGAGGGCTCAGGGCAGTACCAAGGGTCACAGTGGGCGAGAAGCTTGGCAAACAGGCTGTGAATGACTCTGTCCCACTAGATCTGAAACCAAATCATAGAGCCCTTACTTAGGCATCCAACGCCAAGAGGGTAAAGAGATGGGCTGGTTTTCAGGAGGAGACCACTGACATTTCTACGAAGGGGGCTGAGAATTTAAACGAAAGATAGGAATTACGACTATACATAACGCTTTTAAGAGTCTGGTGCCTGTAATGCAGTTTAATTAATTGTATTCTCTTCTGTTGTACTTTCGGCCACTGGTGCATGAAGGCAACAGTGGCAAGATTCCCCCAGAAATTTGGGAACGAGGGAAATGAACGAAAGGAATTTGGATTTTAAGGTTTAACTCTTTGTGGGTGGTCATCTTAAAGAGGCAGCATGACACGCAGGCCAGCACGACCGTGCCCACTGAGTCGGTCAACGTACGTAAAGGAAGAGGAGACTCACCAGAAGTAGGTTGGTTGGCAGCAGTGACATAGAGCACAGAGATTCACGGAGAAACGAACACATGGCAATGCCCAGCGAAACCACCCCTGGAGCTGGAGCAGCGCCAGTTCTATTGGAAACGCCAATGAGGATAGAGAGTTAGCGAGTGTTGGCCAACAGACCTCACATATATATGTAGGCTCATGGGCAAGACCGTCCAGCACACATCTGCTTCAATGCTCACTAGGAAACCTTTGCACTAGTTCTTATCTTTCCAAGCAAATATGTCTATAAGAACAAGGCTCAGCACTGATGAATCTGCAAATTCTGGTCTCTAGAACAGCTATTTCTCATTGCAAATTAATACTTACATTTTGATTATGACTTGGGTTCCCGTGTATTCTTATTTCAGTGACAGAGAAAGTTGTTTATATTAGAATATTTATTATAATGGGTTGTGTATTTTTAAAATTATAAATGTGTTATACATTTATGAATGTTTCAAACTTAAATTTGTAAACCTCCCTTGTTTCAATTCACAAATTTGTTGACGGGACCTTGTTCCTAGAGGAGGGGGCGTGGCGTTCCTGGATTGGGGGCAGCGTCAGTTTCCTAGCCCATCAGGTTAGGAACTACATCTTGGAAGGTGACAAAATTGCCCAGGTGATGGATACTATACCACAGCCTCGAAGCCTCCTCCCAGATAAGTAGCCCTCCCCTGCAGTACTGACATGCTGACCATCCTTACGTTTTCTGCAAACATCAGCAATGATTCTTTAAACTAGAAAGGAGGGGGCTGGTTGTGCTTAATTTGGAAGGAGTAGAACGCAGGGAGAAGCTGCTAAGTAGCACGTCTATGTGCAGTGGGCCTGGGAACAAGAACCCACGCGGCAAAGCAGTGCGGACCTTCTGGTTCCCCCTTCTAGATCGATGTTAGTCTCAATGTCACACTCTTCCAGAACGGCTACCCCTCCTCTGTCCTGGCATTGAGCTCGGTGGGGGACCGACTACTAAAAACTCCCCTTCTCACCCTGGCTCGGTGGCTCGGTTAGTTGGAGCATCATTCCATACACTGGAGGCAACTGATCTATGTTTCTTTCTCTCTCTTCTCCCCCCACCCCCACCTCTCTCTAAACATCAATGAAAACACATCCTCAGGTGAGGATTAAACAAAACAAAACAACTTCCCTCCTCTCTCTTCCTGTGCCCAGCTTCCTCACTGTTTAGCACTTGAGCTAAAGAATGATTGAGAAATTACCGGAGGGGCGGAGGGGGGGGGAGTATGAAGGGGGCAAAGGGGATTAAATATAGGGTGACATAAGGAGACTAGATCTAGGGTGGTGAGCACACAATGCCATCAATATAATGTATTGTAGAACTGTACACCTGAAAATTACATAATGTTATTAATGAATGGTATCCTAACAAATTCATTAAATTAAGAAAAAAAGAGAGAAGTTGACAGGAAAAAAAAATCTTGCCTGTGTCTGGATGTCTGCTGTCAATCGGAGGTAGAACTTTGGAGAAATTATCTAAAGAAAGGTGTGAATTTCTAAAGGCTTAATTTGTGCACTTATTAAACCTTTCTCATGGGCTCTGAGAATAACACTCCGACTACACAACTGGGTTCCAGCACATTTTATGAACTTCCACAACCTTTTTGCGCAGCATTTGAAATTCTCTCCGAGTGACGTGCCGCGTTCTTGGGGTCGTTCATTTTCCATGTCTAGAACTAGGTAACAACGCTTAGGATGTTAGCAAATCCATTCGCTCTTCGGTGAATGGCATAATGAGAGGCTGCTGTGATGTGTCCGACGAGAGGAAGCGGGGAGGAGGCAGGGCCTGGGCTGGGCAGGGTCTGGGTGGTAAGGCAGCAAGCAGCTACCCTTTCACACTTGGCCAAGGGGGCAAGGGGCTGTCAGGAGGGAGGAGACCCAGAGGCAAGAAGGGTGGGGGACAGAGAGAGGCAAAAGCCCCCGGGTGAACTTTACCCATTAGGGACCTCCTTGGCAGGAAGGAGCTTTCTCCAGACATGGTGTGTGGTCACTGCCTGCAGCTCCCCTCCCGGGTTGTTGCACCACCAGCAGCAATGGCGTCCCAGCCACCCCTGTGACTCCCTGGATGGGATCCTTTGGTTCAGTCAGAGTTCATGCATTATTCTCAGTTCATAGTCCTAGCCCTCTCATTACATCGTTGCACGCGCTCGTGTGTGTGTGTGTGTGTGTGTGTGTGTGTGTGTGTGTAACCATAGCACCCTGACCTTTGTTCATTCTGTTTGGAAATAACTCAGGGAACTGGTTCATATTACCAACTTAATGCTTACGAAATTTCATTTTAAGAGACATAACTGAAAAAGCATAAAAATGTCCAAATTCTTTCATTTAAAGACATCACTACAAGCCAAGACCTTGTATGACAATGTGTAAGTGCATTGTTACAACTGAATTATGAAGATCGCGGAAATAAAGTCTGAGAAGGAAGGATCAGAGAAATCTAATGGGCCTTCCATACTCTGGATGTGGGAAATTAACACCAAATGGCCACATTTCTAGGCCTCACTCTGAAAATATACCAGAGGACAGACAGTGCCATTCTAATGTGAAGAAAATGTACTGTATGAGTACCATCAGGAAATTACTCTCACTTAGCATGTTCAAGATTGCCTGGTGCATTAGAAGGTCTAACAAATTTACTAAACAATAATTCTGTTAATGGTTCCTTCTCGCTTCATACTCCTTTATTTCTCAGTGCCTTATTCAGAGATGTAGAAACAGAATCCGCGCCCTCGATCAGTTGCCCAAGAGAAACTGATAGGTACTGGGTGCTGGTTATGGGTAGATTCTTTACAGTGGTTTGCCTAGGACAAAAATATTACTAATAATGCTATCGATCATGATGATGATGATAAACATGTATTCAGCATGTACAGTGCTTTCTATGCATCATCTCATGTACTGTTTTAACGGTCATGTGAAACAGAAATGATTATTACCCATTTTTTAAGATATGGAGATAGAGATTAAGAAAGGTGAGGTCACTGAGCTAGCAAGCAGTGGAGTCCAGATGCAAATCCAAGACTCAAAACCTAAGTCTTTAGTGATGCAGGTACCAGTTCCAGGGCAAACCCAGGTGAGTGTCAAGAGGCACCACCATTCCCAAACCACTGGTATTCTTGGGTGAGTTACAGAACCTTTCCGAGCTTCAATGAAAGTGCCTGTATTAGAAAAATCGTACCTTGAAGGGTTGCTCAGCAGAATAAGTAAGACAGCCCTTAGCATAATGCCTGGCACACAGTGAGAACTTAATTAATATTAGACTTTATTTATGGTGTTATCGAGTCCTTCAATCAACAATTTTAAGACAGACTATTGCTGACTGTTACGGAGGGCAATTAAGTAGAAAGCTCGGTATATTTTAGACTTCTGGGCCTTGCAGTATGATTGAAATGGCCAGCTGTGATGTTATTAGCTGCTGAGGCCATTGGACAGAAGCCGGGCTAAGCAAAACACACAAGTCAGTGTTTACGGAGGGTCCTCACTCTGCTATTCATGGGGTGGGCAAGGGAGATGCAGGTGGAGGAGAAAAGAACAGTCGGCGACAATCTACTACATGCCAGTCACACAGCAAAAAATCCCTTTTGTTCCTTTAAAAGGGTGCTGGAAATAAGACAAGGCCTCTACTTTGCAGGGCTTCTATTACGGCTGGGATATCTTCACTGTAGTTTGTAAATGCACAAAATTAGAACTATGTATATTTTTGACATCTCAAACAACATCGATATCTGTGTAGCTAGGCAGATCTACAAGGTGATAAAAGTCCAGAAAGGGGTGCTCTTTCTTTTTCATGCCAGAAAGTCTTGAAAGTGACTAATTTCTCCTCAAATATAAATTATGATTATTATTATTTTACAGGCTGGGCTCCCTTAGCTGTCCCCTAGGGTCATATATAGCATCTGGGCCCAAATGCCTTAGTCCTTCCACAATCTGGTATAATCTATATACATTTGAAATATATGTTCCTTAATTTATGATTCCAACCAAAAAAGGAAGTAAGTTTCATGGTGAGAATGCTGCTGTCCAGTCCCTTGAAGAGAAAGGGAGTTTTCCAGGGACATTTGCCGGGCGCGCTTAAGACAGAGGGGTACTTAACGATAGACTCCATCCTCAGCCGCCTCCTGCCTAGGCGGTTCTACCTCCAACATCAAAGCTGCCGCATTAAAATTTAATTTGAATTTAAAATCCCTGACAGGGACCAACACTGGGAAAGCAGGGGTTAACCATGGAGATAATGAGGCGGCTGCTGCCACCGCTGATTCTGTTGACAGTATTGTATCACCTAATGAATGTGGCGATATAAATCTTGATGAGGGGCAGGCTAGAGTCTCCAGAAAGGTAATGATAATGAGGAGGGGCCAGAGCCCGTGCTGCCCATATAGAGGAAAACCAATAAAATGCCGCAGCGCAGGAAGGACAGGCTGAGGCAGGGCCTGCGAAGGGTCGGCCATTGGGCCTGGTGGATGCAGGTTGCCCCGTGTTCCACCAGGCGCTTCCTAGGGACTGCCCTGTGCGTGCAGGGGCCGAAGGAAGCGAAAGAAAGGGGGGATGGGGTGTCTTCTGTGCTTCTAAGTCAGCTCTCCACAGGCCCAGCAAAGTGCAGAATTAGGACAGTTACCAACAACAATTGGGGTAATCTCATCGCTTTCTGAAAAGGGGCAGAAGACAGCAGATTTTACAGATCTGAATGACCCATTTCATCATCAGAAACGTCTGCTTTAGTTTTAATGTAGTATACTGTCATGAACTGCTCTGCCGTGTTTTTAGTTCACGAGTTTGGTGTGATTCCTTTGCTGCTGTCCCTCCCCACATGTGTTCCAAGGTCCGCTTGGTAAGACAAAGGCCTCCTACAATCGCCTCACTGTGGGAAACTAAGCCTCCAGAGGCCATCGCGGTTCCAAATAGCACAGGAGCACTTGGGCAGACCCTCTGGACTCGCCTGGAGAGCACCGAGGAACAGAGGCGACCTCAGTGTGGCCTGCACCTGCTCTGGGCCTCAGGCATGGAGCTCGAACAGCCGAGAGCTCCCGGCTTTTATAGACCGATGGTCCAGACTTTCCCAGAGGAGAACTGGGAAGAGTCCAACACACGCACCCTGGAGCAGAGCATGGCTCTGAGGTGGAGAAGCGAACCGCAGAGCTAGAGATCTGGTGAGACAGACCTGCATTGCGCCAGGCAGTGCCACTCCAATCCCAGAACTCAGGAAGCAGGTTTCTGATTGGAAAAAAAAACCCAAACCCTTAACACTAGGCAGCATCTTGCAGGAGCCACCTGTCTTTCTCTAGGAGCCTCAAATCCGATTGCATCTGAGTCATCTGGATACATTTTCAAAATCTAGATTGTTGGGCCCCTTTCCCAGAGAGGCTGGTTCATGAGGACGTGGGCGCGTGTGGCCTGGACAGACAAGTGCCTTTGTCTTTCCTTTTTTTTTGCTATTCTTTTTAATGCCAAGCGGTGACTATCAGGTGCTACTGATTGAGGAAATGTCTTAGGTAAAAGTCGGGAGCACGTAAGAGAGAGAAAAAAAGGGAAATCATACTATTTCATAGCTCAGAGCAGGGTTTCTCAGCCTTGGCTGTGCTGACATTTCAGACCGGATCATTCTTTGCTGTGAGGGGCTGGCTTCCTGTGCATTGTACAGTGCTCAGCGGCATCGCTGGCCTCCATCCTCGACTCAAGGCCAGGAGCATGACCCAGTGGTGACACTAAAAAATGTCTCCAGACAATTCTCAAGTGTCCTCTGGGCAGGGGTGGGAGTGCAAAGTCGCCCCCCGTTGAGGGACACTGGCTTAGAGAGAATTAGGGGCCTTGCAGCCTGGGCATGGTAAGGGGTCTGGGTATTGAGTGACAGAAGAATCGTTGCCAAGGCCCCCATGGCTTATTGCAACGAGCCAGTCTTTCGCTTTGTGATTATAATCCCTGGAGAGAGATTTTACTCCAGCCACTCCTTTTCTAGTTGTTATAAGAAACACTCTTCTAAAATGGGTAGGGGGTGGCTCTGAAGAGAATCCTGCAATCTGCATCAACCTTTCTCGTAGCTTTAGCTTCCTCCGCCACAGCCCCTCATTTGCGTAGAAGCCAGTATGAAACCAAATAGGCACCGAAGCTGGACAGAGTCCACACCCCACCATGTGCCCTGCACCAGCCCTGTATGGGGATACCCCCTCCACATTCTGGTTGGTGTTCACTGGAAAATGAAAAGAATACTCTTTTATTAACAAAGGGAGAGTGAGATTAAAAGGACCAGAAAAGATGAAAATCCTTCCAGACATCTACTCGCAGAAGAAAGTTCTCTTTTCTCTCTCCCCTCTCCTTCCTATTCCTCTCATCCCTCCCTTCTTCTCTCCTCGCTCTTCCCTCTCCTCTCTGGCTTTCCCTCTCACCCTTCCACCGGATCTCTTTTCCCCTTCTCTCTCAGCTTGTTTGACTGCCTGGCTGTGAGCCTCACAGAAACTTCTCTCAAGAGCAGGCCTATTGAGCCTCGCTCTCAAATTGCCCCCAGAGCCCACTGGATATTCCTTCAGATGTCTAACAAGCGTTGAACACAACTGAGGTTTAGAGAGACGCAGAAATCAATACTGCGGCTTCCACCAGTCACGCCGAGGGATTAGCTGTCCCAAGGAAAAGCACAGACAGTTGAATAAGAGAATCATGACTCCGAATACCCTAACAGGTTTATGAACTAGAAAGCAGCCTCTGGCCTTGATAACCTCCAGTTGGCCACGAGAAAAGGGAGACTGAAAACATTCACTTAGCTTTCTCCCCCTCTGTATTAATGAGGTCAAGCGCTGCACCTCTGGGGTTCAGCAGTGGTTCTCAGAGGAACGGCTGCTCAGGCCAGTGGGCAAGGATGGCCATCTGAGCAGTGGCATTCAGAGGCTCCGGGCGTCCTCCTGGATGGGGGGAAGCCAGCGTCACATCCCTCCGGACAGAGCTTGCACGAAAGCTAGATCTGGAAGTCAAGTAAGAAACTAACAGTGCCTTGTACTGCCTGCTGTGAGCAGGCAGCAAAAAACAGTGTCCAGGCTTACATGTTAAAAATCATGGTTGGGGAGATCGACAGAATACGTGAATGGATTATGGGGAGCCTCTACACGGGCAGGATCCTTTTTTTAAATATGTTTTTTTTAACTCATTTCAAGAGAGGAAAGGGAGAAGGGGAGAAAGAGAAAGAGAAACATCCATGATGAGAGAGAATCATTGATCAGCTGCCTCCTGCATGCCCCACACTGGGCATCAAGCCCACAACCTGGGCATGTGTCTTGACCAGAAATCAAAACATGACCTCCTGGTTCATGGGTTGATGCTCAACACTGAGCCATACCAGCCAGACTTTGGGCAGGATTCTGAAGGAGAGAAAAAAAAAATCAATGGAAAAATTTCTTTACCTTGCTAAGAATGTAACTAAAGGAGGCTCACCTCAATAAGCATAAGAACTCCTGCAGTTCAGATTCTATAGGCCAACCTAGGACCAGAGTGGATATCCCAAACGCCTCATGCACATGGGACATGTGGGTGGGAGGAAAATTTACAAACAGGTGAAGTAAAAAATTTAAACGATGTCAGTTTCAACAGAGAGAGTGTCACTTTTCAACCGGACCTATAGGCTTGAGTGAAGTGAAGAATTAAGGCTATTATCTGTATAATTCAAACCCAAACCTACCTTTCTGTGAATTTATAGGACAATTTAGGTCCTAGCTGAATAATTCAGAAAAAGATAATCACCTCAATTATTTAGATGACCATCTCGTCCCCGTATATATTCCATCTCTCTCTAACTCAGAGGTGGGAAGCTGACAGCAATTAAATCTCTTAACCACACTGCCCACAGGAGGCCATGGATTTAGGCTGTAAATGTGCTGCCCCCAAAATATGATCAGTAGAAACTGACCCAGATAAGCAAATTTATGTAGCAGACACTTGTCCTGAATCAGTTAGTGGCGCTCACCCACTTTGGATTGAGGCTCCAAAACTCTAGACTCACGACAAGCCATGGAGGTCATCTCCCCATGGCCCGTGTGTGCTCCTGGCCTTGTATGGACAACATCACTGATGGGGAGAGCAGGATGCGGCGCCCTTCTCCGGCAGCCTTCCATCTGTCTCAGCCTCCTTGAGCTTCCAGACGAGCCTCATTTCTGGGCTGTGTCCGGTGGAGGGCGTGGATCAGGGATTGGTGCATCTGAGGCTGATCTGCGAGCAGCACGGGGAGGATAATTTGCATGGGGCTGATGGGCAGCCTGAGACACCTGATCACATCAGCAGCGGTCAAGGGCAGAGCAGTCCCTCCCCTGGGTGACTCCAGGACAATGGGGAGGTCATCATGACCGGCCTGGCTTTGGCTGTTTCTGTCTGGGCGGCACTTCCAGGCCCCCATGTGCCTGTGTGTTTGGATGCACGTGGCTTTATGTGCACAGACGCGGGGTGTCTGCCATGTCCAGGCTGGTGGGTTCAGATTTCCTTTGTGTGAACATCAATCCTCCCCATCCCATCCCCCATCCCTTCCCTGCACATTAACCTAAAATATGAGCGCATGCTCCGGGCTTGCCTGTGCTGGCTGCGCCTGTGCCCGCAGCACCCCTGCCCCCTTCCTCCGGCCCTCTTATCTAAAGCAGCGTGTCACTGCAATTTTATGGTCCACATTACAGACTCAAGCCCTCCTTTGAACCAATCAAACAGCCCTGAATATGTTAAGGGAATCCAGGCTTTCTGGAAGGAGCCTGCGTCCTGAGCCGCGCTGCCTGACCTCTCTGAGAGCAGCCCCCATAAATCTGCCTCACGTGATGGGAGATGGGCTTTTCAGGATCTCTCCGGGTGCTTTGAGGTAGCACTTCTATGAACTCCTTGCCACGATAAATAATGCTACCTGCAATATGTCTCGGCGAGTGTGTCAGCAGCCGCTGTCCTGCCATGAATTTTTATTCTCGTGCGTCTGGAAGATAGATTCCAGATTCAGCATTTCCCCGCACTTAGTGTCAGATCTCTTTACCCCCTTGCCCCGGCAGGATGACAGAGACCACAAATAAAACAAAACAAAACAAAATAAAATAAAATAATAAAATATTTTTAAAGTAGCCTAGGCAAAATGGCTCAGGCCCAGCGGGAAGGAGCCACACTCACCCCACAGCTGCTGTGGAGGGTGCAACCTGGTGCCCTGCAGGGAACCGGGGGAGCAGGGAAGAATAAGCTGGGCAATTCCAGGTCCTCAACAGGAAGCACTTCTTCTAGGGGTAGTGCGGGAGGCGGGGAGGGTGGCTGCAGAGAGGGCTTTCCTACAAGGGAAGCTGTTGGATGAGGGGAAAGCCCATTTTGAGTCAATAATCCACCATAAGGGAGAGCAGCAAAAATCCGTGTCCAACATCAGTTAGGTGGTCATCACCCTGGTCCGGTTCTAGGCAACTGGTCCATGGAAAGAAGACAAGGGACACTAACATAGCCCAGAGATGACATCCACGAGGAGTGGCTGTGGCCTGAAAGCTAAGGACGAGGAAGAAGGACACACCTGGAGCTGCGGGAGAACACTCAGCTGATTCCCAGTGTCACTGACTCGGCCTCTCGGTCTATCTGGAAACTACCGTCCACAGGGCCGGGGTGTCTCACATGCTCTCTTCTCTGCAACCTGTCACCTCCTGGCTGTGCTGAAGCCAAACGTGCTACACAGATGCCTCAGCATTTCCGCTTCTTTGAACCATCCCAAGTCCCAGGAAGCCCCTGCATTGCTAACGTGCCAGCCGCATCCATGACCAAGGCGGGAGAGAGCGCAGGAAAGGTAGGAAGGAAATATGGCTTTGATGTGTTGACATCTCACAGTGGCCGGTTATTCCACTTTATATGCTGCTTCCTCTTCAGAGAGGGTCAGATTCAGTTGGTGTCTGGGCAGGAACAACACACAGGCCTAGCTTCTGTGCACAGGGAGATCCACAGGATCCCAGTCGGATAACCGAGCCCCAAATACCAGCAGACTTCTACATCAGCGCTCTGCCAGCGGTGAAGGGCGCAGGTATCGCCCAGGGATCTTAATGCTCCAACTCTGGTTCAGCAAGTCTGGGGCGGGGCCCTAGAGTCTATGTCTCTGACAAGCTCTCTGGTGCTGCTGTTGCTGGGGGCGGGGTGGGGCAGACGTTGGAAAACAGGGTCCTATGTGCACACTACTACCTTCCTTCTCCTGGAAGTAGGCCCCAGGAAGATCCCTCTGTTCCTTTGTTCCCACATTTTCCCCTCTGTTCTCTCTCTATATACGTATGTTATTAATAAACATCCAAATAGCTTAAAAAATGGTGGTAGTGTGAGTAGTCACCCATAATCTAATCTAATAAAAGAGTAATATGCAAATTGACCATCACTGCAAGACAACTAAGCCATGCCCACCAGTCAAGCCACACCTCCCAGTCAATCAGAGCGGCTGTGTGCAAATTAACCCAGCCAAGATGGAGGCCGGCAGCCATGGAGCTGGAGTAAACCGGAGGCTTCCATTGCAACTGCCTGACTAGGCTGGTGGGCCTCTGCTCAAGCAACAATGTTTCAATTATAGAAGCCACAGAACTGAAGCAAACAGGAGGCTTCCATTGCCTGCCGAGGCCTCCTCTCAAGGTAACAAAGTTTCAATTATAGAAGATAAACAAACCCCAGAAACCTGATTCCAACCAGCCTTGTTGGGACGTTGGGTCAATGGGAGCTGTGGGCAGCCTGAAAACAGCCCTCAGCCCCTCACCCAGGCTGGCCACACCCCCATGGGGTGAGAGTCCCCACTGGGGGGGCTTGGTCAGCCTTCAAACAGCCATCAGCCTCTCACCAGGCTGGCCAGGCATGCCAGCAGGTGGACATCCCCCAAGGGGTCCCAGACTGCGAGAGGGCACAGGCTGGGCTGAGGGACCCCTCCCCCCTGAGTGCATAAGTTTTTGCACTGGAAGAAAGATTCCAGATTCAAATTTTTGTGCACCAGGCCCCTAGCACATTAATAATTATAATTTCCCCAAATAGAACTCCCCATGATCTCATTTGGAGAAATGGCAAAAGACCATATTTGAGACTCCTTGTGAGTGTAATATGTGCATCAGCTTACTTCTGGGTACAACAGTGATAGGTCACTACCCCCACCACACACACACACACATACACACACACACACAGAAAGGGTATCAGATTGTTTAAGCAGAATGTTGACTTGAGTGGTGGCCTCCTAAATAATATCCTCCCTCGAGTCAATGCCCCATGATCATCTCTAGCCTCCTAAAGCCGTGTGATGGATTTCTCAGCTTGTATAATACCAAGAGATCAATGGATACCTTTGCTGATTAAGTTGCCAATGGCCAACTGTTAAGTGGTTCATTGGGCATACCCCAGTTCCTTCCTAACACAACAAGAACAGCAAGATCACAAAATTGTCAACCTACGCGGAGGGGCCCACAAGGTCATGGACAGATGCATTTTTATGGGAAATTAAAGTTTCTTGTGGTTAACACAATCTTTGAAGTAATATGTGAGGAAGCTAATCATATATCCCAACATGTTTAAATACAATAGCTGAGACTCTAGCGGACCTTGTCAGTCAAGTCATCTGAGGCCAAATATGATCACTCATTTGTAAACTGGGCTTTCTGCCTGCTGAATACCTTTCAAACACAGAAACTCTCTCCTAATTGCCTGGGTTGACCTATATTTAGAAACCTGAAATGTGCTGGTGTAGTGGAGAAGCCAGAAAAATGTTGGAGTTAATCATTAAATCAATCTGGGCTGACCCCAAGGGGACAGGGAGCTCTGAAGGTTGTTGGTCAAGGAGCTTTTGGAGGCTGGACTTAAAAGAACTCTCCTGTTTCTCTGCAACTGGAAAATCTGCTTCTTTTTGCAAAACTGATCCTCGGAACCGAAGTGGCCTGCTCTCGGACAGCGACCGAGGCAAGGTGACCTCTATTTTTTGGTGCGCTCTCTGAGCTCCTCTGCCTTGCAACGGCAGGGGGTAGGTACCATGGAGGGACAGATAGAAGCACTATGCTCATTCTCAAGTGAAACAAGACCTTCCTTCTCCTCCCTCATTGCATTTGGCCATCTTTTCTCCTCTTACAGCATCTCTTTTGTTTCTTAGTATTCTGGGTTGTTAAAATTCACAAATTCCACTTTTCTTAAACATTTTTACTCATAACATGGAAAGGGTAATTCCCTAAAAGCTCTTCAAGTTTGAAAAATGGGGGGCGGGGAGGGGGGAGCGGGAATGTTGAAAAGTATTAGGTAATATTTGCAGTTAAGATGAACTGTGGGGTGACATTTACCTGTACTAGATACAAGTACCTATTGGTTAGTTATTACCTTCACAGGAACACCAGACAGAGAGTATAGAAAGGTCCTTGATTCTATAGAATCAGCATTCACCCACAATTCACCAGCTCCCATGATTCCTGCAACCTGTGCTAGAAGGGAACTTGGCAAACAGCTAAAGGGGCTGTGGTAGTGCTTTGAACTATTACAGACAGTTACCGATCATTTGATTCCTACAGAAAATATTTGTCAGACAGATGAGTGATGGAAAAATCTGGTACCTTTTTTGAGATCTAGGTGTGGATGCCTAGCTTGTTAATTTTAAGGTTAAATTATGATAGCTGAATGACACAAACATATATTTTGAATACCTGCATAGAATTTTATAGAAATAAGCCAAAAAATGTGAAAGTTAAGTAATGTTGGAATAGAAGAAATTATACATTTTTTGTTACTATTTATTGAATACTAGAGGCTCAGTGCACGAATTCATGCACCAGTGGGGTCTCTCAGCCTGTCCTGAGGGATCAGGCTGAAACCAGTTCTCTGACATCCCCTGAGGGGTCCCGGAGTGTGAGAGGCACAAGCCAGGCTGAGGGACCACACTGGTGCAAGATAGGGGCCAGGGAGGAACACAGGAGGTTGGCCACCCAGGAGGGACTGAGGGAGGGCTCCAGGGCATTTCTGGCCCATCTCGCTCAATCCCAATTGGCCGGACCCAGCAGCAAGCTAATCTATCGTCAGAGCATCTGTCCCCTGGTGGTCAATGCATGTCACAGCAAGCAGTTGAGCAGTCTTAGCATATCATTAGCATATTATGCTTTGATTGGTTGAACAGCCAACCAGCCAACTGGCCACTTAGCATATTAGGCTTTTATTATATAGAATTTACAGATTCATTTTGGAGAAGATATGCAAGTATAAGGCATCTTTCCTTTAGTAAATTTATATTGTAATTGTTGTGATGGGACAAAGTTACTAAAACAATTAGAAATACATAGATATCTAAGTTAAGTACCAAAGGACATGCTATGATATGACATAGATCACACAATAAAGATAAAAATTTAGAGAAGCAGAATGTCAATGAGAGGCTCAAAGCTTCCCGTGGGCAAGGTTTGTGTGAAAAGCAGGAAGGGCACCCCCGGGAAGTGGAACAGCATGCTCAAAGCTGTGAATTCTGGTGTGTGCTTATGGGACAGCAAAGAGATTGATCCCGGGCAAAAGAGCTGCCTCCAAGGGGATTGTGGGAAGTCAAGGCTGCTGATCTGGAGAGGAACTAGTTAGAGGAAGCACTTGATTAGCAGGAAGGGAAGACACTGACAGTTATTTTTAAACAAAGTAATATCTAATGGGAATATATTTTGGCAAACTAGGGAAGGTGTTCCAGATCCTCAAGCATATGCCCCAGGAACTGGGAGATAACACACCCTAAGAGAAGAGGGAATTAGGCTCCTTGGACCTGATCCTGTAAGACAATAGTACCTAACAGAGAAGAGAGATGATTGTGAGGACAGGAGCCATCTCCTGCCCCTGTCCCCAAGGGACTGAGACCTGTGAGGATCAGGAAAGCAGTAATCAATCAAAACAGACAAAACTCACCAAGAGGGCTTTTTGTTAAGATTCTGTAATTCTTTGGGGGCTTTTTGTAAAAGAGATCACGGCAAAACCATTTGTAGGTTGGGATGGTGGAATTCTACCCTGGCAGGAAGGAGAATTTTTTATTGACATTGTTGGCATATAATAAAAAGGAGACCAATTTTTAGTTGGTATTATTATTGCTTTTAAGTTCTCTACTGACAAGGCATTCCCTTACCTTCTGCTCCCCCATCCCACCCGCCCTGGGCACTACTGATGAGGCAGAGATCAGTGGTTCTCCAATTTTATCTCTAACCCAAGGGAGACTTAGCAATGTCTGGAGATATTTTTGGTTTTCCACCTCAGGGGTTGGGAATGTGCTACTGACATTAAGTGGGTCAGGGCCAGGGATGCTGTTAAATGTCCTGCAAAGCACAGGACCACCCCTACAACAAAAAATTATTCAGCCCAAAATGTCAACAGCGATGAAGTTAAACCTTGATATAGACAATGATGCCCATGATGCATTATTTTTAACAACAAAATCTTGGAAATAATATTCACTTTAACAATAGAGGAATGGTTAAATCAATTATGGAATATCCCTATGTCTGTAGGATGTACACTGCAGTCAAGTTTTCAGATATAATTTAATGATGTAGGTAATTGCTCACAGTATAATAATAAATGTGAAAAACCCAAACTGCATATACAACAAATGCGCGCACACACACACACACACACACACACACACCATATACACAATGCAAGAAACAAGAAAGGGAAGAAGTCACCAAAAGCCAACAATGGTTATCTCTTGATGGTGAGAAATAAATAATATTCTTCTTTGCTTTTCACCTTTCTGCATTTCCTAAATACCTTGAAATAAACACAAATTAATTTTCTAATAAAAATATAATAATCGCTCTGTCAAAATAGCTCGGTAGTCCGAAACACAGGCCAGCCTTGACAAGATGAAATATAAGCAGTGAGACATTTACTTATAGGCTCAAAGCTTCAAGTGTCGTCGGCAAGAGGAGGATAGTCTTGCTTGTGACCAGTCAATGTACAAAGGATGTGAATCAATAGGAGGTCAGAGTAAAACGGAAGAGACCAGATGGGGTTGCTCAAAGAATCACTGCGAACCTGGGGCCCCTTAATAAAATATGATCATACTACAGTGAGGTAGGTGGCAGTCCTCCAGGGCGCAAGCCTGCACATCTGAGTGCTGGATGCTGTCCGTGTGATGTCTTTCAGGGTGACCACTGAAAACCTGGAGTCGGTCCAGGGGAGAGAAATCAATGTAGCGAAGGGCTTGGGGATTGTGTTATGTGACAAAAGGGTGAAAGAGCTGGAGATGTTTAGTCTGACGACAAAAAGGCTTAGGAGAGAAGTGAGTGCTATCTTTAAATATTTGGTGGGCCGTCACATGTAAAAGGGACAGACGTGCTGTGCGTGGGCCCAGACCACAGAGCTAGCACTAATCGCTGATATTAACTGATAACTTATCTTCCTTCACATAATTTCCAAACGAAGAGAGAAAACTCTTCTAAAGCTAAGAGTTGTCCAAAAACGGGGTGGCTGACTTAGGATGGCATATGGTCCCCATCACAGACTTCACGACAGTGTGTCAGGGTTGCCGGCCGAGAGCTGACGGGGAGCTGAGAAAATGAGAGGGGAGTGTTGCTGCTAATGCATTCCTGGTGGGAGCTGCTGGAAGCATGAACTGCGCACAGCAGCCAACAGCCACTGAGAGCTTTCTGTGGGCCCGGGGCCAGGGACGGTGCCAAGAGCTTTGCATGCTCTCACTTGTTCCTTACAGCCCCTCGGTAAGGAAGGTGCTGTGTTATATACCCACCCGACTCCCAGACGAGGAAAGGCAGGTTGGGGAAAGTGGACGGCCTTGCCTAGGCCAACGGCTAATAAGTGTTGACAGAGTTTTGTAGTCAGGCTAACAATAGTGATTCTCATCATCACGCCAATGGTAGCGGCAAACACCCACGTACTGCTTACTATGCATCAAATGTAGTTCTAAACGCTATACCTACATCTGCATTTTAGAGCTGAGCCTTGGAGAGACTGAGCGTCTTGTTCATGGCCAGAGATGGGACACACTTTGTAGTAAACACTCGTAAAGTGTTTTGTAGTAAACATTTCTAAAGGCTACGTCTATCTAAACTCATCGACTACCACAGCCCTATGAGGCACCTCCTCCTTTTATCCTTTTCCAGATGGGGAAATGGAAGGTCATGGTCACAAGCTCATATGTGGTGGAGCTGGGTTCTGAAACCTGCTATATCAGACTCCGTAACGGTATCAGTAGCAATGGTACAAAAAAAAAAATCCTCATGTTCATTGTTATCATCATTGTCACAGTAGTAATGGTATAAACCCTTGACTAGCACAAACTATGTGTCAGGCACACAAAAGAGACCTAGGAGGCAGTGTACTGGCTAACTTTATGTGAACACTTGGAGGGTTGCTTTGGATGAGAGTAACATTTAAATCAGCGCACTCTCAGTAAAGCAGATTACCCTCCATAATGTGGGTGGGCCTCACCCAATCAGTTGAAGGCCTGAATAGAACAAAAAGACTGGCCTTCCCAGGCGAGAGGGACTTCTCCAGCCGACTGCCTTTGGACTTTACCTGCACCCTCAGTTCTCCTAGGTGTCCGCCTGCTGGCCTGTGGACTGGAACTGTACTCTTGGCTCTCCTGGCTCTCAAGCCTGCTGGCCCACACATTAGCTTCCATAATCAAGTGAGCCAATTCCTGATATATAATAAACATATACAAATTCCACTGGTTTTGAGTCTCTGAAGAACTCTGACTAAGGCAGGTAGGTACCCTTACTATATCCATTTAAAACATGAGAAAACTGAGACTTAGAGACATGAAATGACTTGCCCAAAGTCATGTGACTAACTGGCCAAGCCAGAATGGAAACTCTGACCCGTGGCTCTATCATCGGAGCTCCTGCATGAAATTTCTGGAGCTCTTTGCTCTCTTGATTGCTACATATTTTACTGACAGACAACATGAGCTTAGGAGACTCATGGAGGTAAGCTCTTTAAGCAGGTAAAGTTACTGGCTGGAGAGAACGAACAACACCTCTGGGCTCCTCCCTCTACCCTATGGCTGTTCCACTCCTTCCAGACAGCCCCTATCACTTTAGGACATTTTTCAATAATTAATGGGTCAAAGGCAAGAATTCCCAATACCGCTGTTTCTCCCATTACCATTCCACTCGGTTGAAAAATAACCTACTGAAAACTTCTCATTTTTTCAGTAAGTTAGAAGAAACAATATTATCACCGCCACTCTCCACGCTCAGCAGATATTTTGTGTTTTGAATACAGAATATTTAAAATAATTCAACCACATGCAATGTCTCCTCAGTTTTTCCTATCTGGTGCAAATGCAAAAGCATGCGCACTGTTATTTTTTCCCCCAAAGGTTTTCAAGTCTTCCCTGATTTCAGCAACGCCTGTGATAAGGTTTCTAGTTATAGTTAGGATACTAACCCTTCACGGAGGGGAAAATCTCTCTTGATAGTCTCAGTTTAAATTTCACTGTTGCCCGATTTCCATTAATACCAGTATCTCTTTGGATCATCCAAAGTGTATTCTCTTTGGGTGACTCATCTTTCACATAATTTCCAAACAAAAGACAATACAGATAAAGCAGCATACAAACACGCCAGGGGACCAGGTATTGAAAAAAAAAAAAAAGGCATTGAAACAGACCCAAACAGAAACACAATGGTTTTATTATACGAGCCTTCAGCATTAAAGAAGAAAGAAAAAGGCAAGGCCAGCAAAAGAGGGAAGGGAAGCAAAACGAGGAACAAACGCAAAGTGCCCGAGGAAATGGTCTTTTCTTTTACGCATCAACATTTGCTGAAGGAATATTTCCCTATGAGGATGTCATTGCCTGCTCCTTCCCGTTTGCAGTCAAGTGTAAGAGAAGCTTTTAAGTCCATTTGCAGCCCCCTGGGGAGTAGCAAGGAGGAAGGTGCTGCCACTAAAGTAGGAGATGCTATGCCTGAAAGTCAAAGCTATGGGAGACACAGCTTCTTCACTATCCCCAGGCCCAGCCTCTGTGAGGATCACGAGCAGCCAGACCACTCACAGTGGCCAGCCCATGGGGAGAGGCTCTTGGAGGACAGTCTCCTCTTTTCTTGGATGTTTCATCACAAAGAAGGTGGATGCCAAGAGGAAAACCAATTCAGGGGCGTCAACTGAAACCCTCAGTGCTGAGACAGCTGTTCTCACCCCAGAGTATTTCCATCGCAGTGTAAGACTGAGCATCAGCAAACGTCATTGAGGAAAGCCCAAGAGAATATGGAGAAAAAGAAGGGTTTTAAGCAACAAAATCTAAAGGCAATGAGATCCGGAGCTTTTTATATAGGCACATGTTGCCTCTTTCTGGCAATTCCAGCCCCTTCATTCCTACCTTCTTATGACTGTCCAGGTGCCCCAGCCCCAACGCCCTTTACTTGAGGGTCATTGCCTGCAATGGGTCATCTCTGCTGCATCCGACCCACAGTGACCTGCTCTTCATCTGGCCTCTGACGGCTTACGTAATCTTGACCATTCAACCCAATACTCACTAGATGCTATTTGGTGTTTTTCTCAAATGATTCCATGGATAGAGGGTCTTTGCTAATGCTCTATGTGCTCTGAAGGTAAGGGCCTTGTCATGTACTGGTTGGAGAATCCCCACCCCTCCGTAGATGTCAGATTTTGGTGACTGCGATAAATTCTTGCTGATAAACTACTTAATCTGTATCCCCTCCATGCTCGTATGTTCAAATAGCGCTGGCCATAGGCCTCCATGTTCATGCTGCCTCCCCAACCAGTAAATACAAAACAGCCAGCATATAATCTTACATAACAGTTATGATCTGAGGGGGGAAAGAAACTGTTTTTGCTAAAGAATCTCTGTTTTGGGGGCTAAAAGAAGGGAAAATCTTGCAAGGATTTCTAGGGCAGTTTTGATATTGGGCTCTTGACCCTTCCGTCAGAAGAGCACAGAGCTGCTGTTCCATCTGTAAGAATCTCTGACATAGAAAGAGGAACCTCAAGACTTGCGAGACCTCCTTTTAATAAACACAGGAGTTGTGATATGAACGGGTCCAGGGAGATGGGAAGAGGTGATATTGAATTTCATTTCTCAGCTCTATGCTAGGGAGTGAAGCATATTCTGAGGGGGAGGGTGCTCTGGAAACAACATGGGTAAGGGGGGGAGTCTGTGGTTTAACTACTGCTGAGGTTCAGGAAGATCCTGAGGTGAGATTTCCAGATTTGAGGTTGCTGTTCCTTTAAAAAGAAGCTGGGGTGGGGGGTGTTGTTCTGGCTTCAGTAATAAACAAGGTTATTCCTCCTGCACCTGCCCATGCTACCTGGCAGAGTCACAGCTGCCGCCCAGCCCCCGTTCCCCTTGCAAGTTTATTTATTGTGGCTACTTTACCAGCTATTGGCTCAACACACTCCACTCAAATATTCATCATTGAGCTCTCTGGGTAAATCGTATTTAATCAGCACAGGAGAGAAAATAGCATAATTATAGATGCCGGATGCCATTACACTCAGAAGAAATTAAACTCTGTCTCAAGCCGACCCACGGTTGCTGTGATTGCATCACCACTGGGGTTACGGAGAGGTCAGTGGCCTTTCGGGGCCAGCACCACCTTGCAGGATGCCTGACCCCGACAAGCGGTGAGGAGACACACCCATGCGCACACATGCGCGGCATCAGAAACTCTGCACATGGCAGCCCGTAGATTAATCTTTTATTGTTCTGCGAGTGTGACGCATGAGAACATAACAAAGTGAGGTTCATGCAGGGAGATGGAGAGACAAAAAAATACACGGGCCCCAAGAATTCCAGTCCTAAAAGATGACAGAGGGAATCCCCATTTCCAAACTTCTCCGGGTTCTGTCTGCCAATAGCCAGAGGGATGCTGACAATGAAAGAAAAGTAGGAAGGAAACCTTTGCAGGAAAGCAAAAGCATCCATCTGGGGCACGTGAGTTCTTCCTGGAAATGCTCTCATCTGTGGAAGGTGTGAAAGAAAAGGCCAAACAAAAACCACGGGAGTCCTACTCCTCACCAGAAGCAGACCTGACTTTTCTCAACATGCAAAAGTTTCCAAGTCAGTACTGCCTGATGAGCTACTGTGTTTGGGCAAGTGAATAAGGGGGAAAGTTTAAAACAAACAAACAAACAAACAAACACCCAACAATAATACAACATCAGAGCCCTACCTGCTTCCTGCTGCTGAATCGGCCTCCTGGAATAGGCCAGAACCCTGGGGTCAGCTTCCTTCCAGCCACTCACGCCCGGCCACTTCCCACACAAATCCAGGGCCATCCGTGTGTGTCTGGATTACAAAATAAGAGTCACCTTGAACTTTATGACCAGGCTTTCTCTGCCCTGGACCTAAACCCTGGGTCAGCAGCCCATCACCATGGAGCACTGTTTGTAAAAATTCAGAAATGTCCAAAGGTGCAATTAAGGCTTTACTTATTACTACTGGGTGACTGTTTTTGCTCCCCTCCCCTCCCTGATTCCTTTTCTTTTGGCTAATAATGCTTCTGAGGTTTGGATAAGTAACTAAGAGGAAGGAGCTCTCCTTCTAGTCCATCCTGCTGCTGACAATTAAGAAACCTCAAAGTAATTTTTGAAAATGCCAGCATCTCATTTAGCAAAAGGATAAATAATAAATGAAGCATAATCACTGTCCTGCGCTGGTGGTAGAGCTTCGCGGTGTCATTAGTAAACTAACGGTATAATATCTTTGTGTCACAGTTTAATTATATCTTGTAATTAGTTTCAGCAATGGATTGCATAGAGTCAGGCCCCCTGAGCTAAACAAAAGGTAATAGAACTTTCAGTGCCCCTGCATAAATCAATTATGAAAGTGTCCTGCGTTATTTGAAGCTTGTTTGCTACAATTTTATGCACAGAGCTGAACTGGTGCTTCTTGCCTGCGGAGGGCAGGTCACCCACCCGAGCCTTGCCTGCAGCTGGTTTTCGGTGGGGCCCACACACAGCCTGGGCTGCCTGGGCATCTGTCCCTGCACGCTCTGTAGTAAGTGTGCAAGGGGCAAGGAGCTGAAGGGGAGGGCAGTTCCAGAGGGTGGGGGGGACAGGGGACGCACGAGGAGCCGAGCAGGTAATAGATGCACTGTCTACAAGAGAGCAAGGGATGAAATGGGAAAAGATGTGAGGCCCTGGAAGAAGGATTCTTTATGCTTCCCTGAACAAAGATGAGAAGGTTAGGAGCATCAAAGGCCAAACGCTGATGAATATAGGCAGGCGGACATGACACATGTCCCTTTATCGTTTGTCCTTTCAACATCCCTGCTCTCCCCACGCGGTTGGAATTGGAACCGGCGTAGGTTACTTGGCAATAGGGGCGAGGAAGGAGAATCCACATCTTTAATTGGGTCTAATTCAGATCCTACGGAGCTCAGGAACTGCAAAGGGCTGCGGAGCGGAGCGGAGGGCTTAGCTGTGGTCACCAGCCCCACGTGGGAGAGTGACGGAGTCCCTGCTGGGGGAGGCTGAGAAGAAACTCGGGGGCGGGGGGTTGGTTCAGTCCAAATGCCACCAACACGTGTGATCGTCCCTTTTTTGATCAAACTGCAAGGCACAGCAGAGAGTGGGGGTGGGGTCCACATTCAAAGTCCTCATCAAGTCGTCTTTGAAAGTAACTCTAGTGCCACAGTGGCCTTTCTGTTTATACAACAATTTACAGGTTTAAATGAAAGCCCGCTTGAAAAAGCAGACTGAATCTTCCTATTGTGAACACTTCAGCAAATTTAACAAAAGAAAGAGCCTCGGTGACAAAAACAGAGAGAGAGAGAGAGAGAGAGAGAGAGAGAGAGAGAGAGAGAGAGAGAGAGGAGAGAGAGGAGAGAGAGAAGAGAGAGAGAGAGAGAGAGAGAGAGAGAGAGAGAGAGAGAGAAAAAAAAGGTCCAGTCCTCAGACTGGTGTGCAGCAATCTGGCTGGTTGCTATGGTGATGTGATGGCTTGTTCACATGGCAACATACCTTAGGTCCACTATTAAAATGATGAGAGTGAACTCAGTTGCATTAAGGAGAGCATGCTGTATGCTACAGCAAGTCTTTATCTCCAGAGAGAGCTGGACAGGGACTAGCAACCAGTACAAATGAAGGAGAAAAGGAAGAGGAAGGAAAGGTTGAGGTCTGGAAGGGAGAAAACCTACAGGGACACAATGACTATGAAAAGAGAGCCCCTCAGCTCTGTGTCTAAATTGCGGGCCTGAGACTCAGAAAATGGACAATGAGTTTTGTGTGATATGAAATTCATCATCCAACTCGACCCATCAGAAGACCCCTAATTTAAAAATTACATTCCAAGTGAACCTGCGGCACCTTGGATCTGAAACGCATCAACGGTGAACCACCCCAAACTCCTGAGCCACTGCGATGACAGCCCCGCTGCTGCCACTGTGATAAAATACCCAAATAACGAAGAAGGTGGCAAATTACATAGCATTTATTTATTGAATATAAAAGTCCACCGGCAGCCACAGACCCTATCATATTAGAGCTGGGCGAGGCGTTTCTTTTGGAAATGTGGCTTCGTGTTTCCTTTAGTGTAGTCACAATTTTCCCTCTGCTGACGTTGAAAGGGTAGCGATAATTCTGCAATCTTATCCCAACAACCCTTCCTACTCACTGTTGCTTGATTTCTCTCTGCTGTTTAGCGAGCACTGCTGGGGCATAAGTAAGAGACAGCCAGGAATTACAGGGCTATATAATCCCACTGCGGGCTCTGAGTGGGATCGTAAACCATGTGTGGGATGCCTGAGTCCTGAAATTCCCATACCCTCACTCATCCCCCCCACCCCCCTTCCCAGCACGCTACGGCTGGCTGTGCTTTACTTAAAAATCTCATTACCACACAGGGAAGGCCTCACAAGCCACAAAGGGCTCCAGCTTTGGATACAAGACACAGCAGAAGGTGAGCTTGGCCTTGTCACATTTTTTGATGACAACTGCCTTCCAGTCGGAGGGTTCAATTCCCCATGCAGCCACTGACTGGACACCTGCTTTATGCACGGCTCTGGATGCAGGGGTGCTGGCAGAGGGGACCTGGGCCCTAGGGGTGCTTTTCCAGACAAAGGAGAAGTGACGTGGAACTCTGAAACCAGCAGATAGGGCCCAGTCCCAGGACAAACAGCAAAGCCAAAATAGCCCTCCTCAATTTCTCTCTCCACTCTGAATGCCACGCTTCTCCTGAGTCTTAGGCCGAAGACCATTGCTTGCTAATATTTCCTAGGGTTCTAGAACATGCTTTGGCTCCCTTATAAATCTATATAAACAAACCCAAAGTGAAGAGTCAGGACAGCCAACGTTAACCCTGGACTTTGCAGTAGAATTTGCTTTGTCACTGGCTCGCTGATGAACTCACTCAGCCTCGGTTTTCTGATCTGAAAAGTGGGAGCATAACAATACCTCAATCCCTTGGATTGTTGGAAGAATTAAAATGAGGTAATAGTTGTAAAAGAATATGCTTAACCTAGGGCATTTACATTTTATTAATTATTGTCATTTCCTATTGACCTAGCCAGTCTGTGGCAAGCAGTATTCTTTCCATTGCTATTTTAGCAACAGAGAAAAGCATACCTTTCAGATGATAAGCTCCTGAACATTAGCTCAACAAATCTTTTTTAAAAAATGTGTTTTGAAAGACTCTAGCTTGGACATATTTGTTCCAGAACCTTCTTCCCTAGATGCCTCCTGAGAAGCAGGCCTAGCAGGGAGTTCAACCTGTCTTCCCCCGCTAGATGTCTTTCCTTTTGTTTTGTATTTTGACTGACAAAATGCCAGCTTTGTCCCTCTCCCCCGAATGGTGGGTGAGCATCTCCTCATAAGCATGGTAAACTGCTGCAGAAAAAGAAAGAGAAAAGAGAGGGAACCTTCTGGTGCCTATCAACTTTCCATGACAGCTGCACGTGTGTTCCCTCCTGAGGACCAAAATAACTACAAAGTGTACGAAATCGTTAAGCACATAAAAATCCCGGAGGTAGAGGCATGATTTCTCAACCAAAAGGCATCAAAGCCCAGCCCTCACTGCTCATTTGCTCCCCTCTGCTTGGCCCGGACAGATCTGCTTTTGCGTGCATGCGGACACACACTTGCACACACACACACACACACACACAGCTCAGAGAACAAGGGAGGCTGTTGACCTACCCATGGACCAGCCTGATATGCATAACAAAGACATGGAGGTGGAGGGGGGGCCCAGGCACAGATAAAATCAGTGGGAAAGCACTGGAGAGAGAGACTTGTTTCTGCAGCTTATGAAATACTTTTCACACATTTAATGGCAAGGCAGCTTGGTTTAAAGAAGCTTCCCCGTTTCAACGTGCCGTAACAGAATAATGAGGCTAGCAGCATGTCCTGATCCATGGTCCCACCAGGTAGAATCCCGTGACACTGAAATCCGAATAGGAAATTTTGAAAGGGTTGTCCCTCTGCTGCCGCAGAGCAAGCCCAGGAAAGCAGTGTGGCTTCTTGCCGTGTGGGCAGAGTCCCCTTCTGTTTCCATTATTCTCCAACAGCATCTGACTTGGGAAGTGTTTTTAGGAAGAACTACTAGGACATCATAAAACACTGAACTGCTGCTGTGTTCGGGGCGCTCTGCTGCATGCTCCAACAATGCAGTCCAGCTGTCTAGACCAGTGGCTGCCAACCAGCAGTCCGTGACCTCTGGTGGTCCATGAGGTCCGAAAGGTTGGCGACCGCTGGTCTGGACCATTAGAAGACCTCTCTCCACACTCATTGGTCCTCCACTGAGATACGTAGGGATGTTTGCAGACTCTCATTAGTGCGTTTCAAACTACTAAGAAGCATGAAAAGGTTTCTACCTCCAAAGAGTTAATAACTTAGTTGGAAGATAAGACACTCATTTGTGAAAATAACGAGCTATTTAAAAGAATAAGGCTAGAAACGGTGTAAGGTAAGGTATAACCTGTGGGCTCAAACCAGACTATCATCTGTGTTTGTAAGTAAAGTTTTTTATTGTTTTTTTTTTTTTTTATAACACAGCCAGGCCCTTTCATTTACATCTTGAATTGGATGCTTTCTCCCTGAAACGGCAGAAATCAGCTGTTGGGAGAGAGACTGTACGGCCTGCCTAAAACGTTTACCATCTGGTCCTTTACCAAAAGTTTTCCAATCTCTGGCCTGGATGTTCTAGGCTTAGAAGGGGTGTGGTCTTAGTGACTGGGAATAACTATGAAAGAATCAATGGAAAGGACGGATCTTCATAGGGCTCAGCGGCATCTGGACAGACTGAAAGGAGGGGGGAAGGAATACTTGGTCGGGGAGCAGCAAGGGCAAAGATAGAGAGGAGCAAAAATCAACACTGAGGAACAGAAGAAGGACCATCTGGAGAGAGTGACAGTTCCATTCCAGAGCAGCTGGCAAGGAGGAAGGTCAGAGAGGCAGGGGGCAAGTCAGTGGAATGGGGGAATTCCCAAAGCCAAGGAGGAAGTGGGTTTGTAAGAAATGAGAGAGTAGAAGAGGACACAGGCTATCATTCAGCAGAACGAGAGTGTGAAAGGCAGTGATCATGAAATTTGACTATAAAATGATGGAGGACACAGGATGGTCACGTGAGTAAATGGCAAAGTTGAGTGCAGAATTTGCCAGGGTTGGGGAGACTGTGTATGTCTTTTTTTAAATTTATATTTTATTGATTTTTTTCACAGAGAGGAAGGGAGAGTGATAGAGAATTAGAAACATAGATGAGAGAGAAACATCGATCAGCTGCCTCCTGCACCCCCCTGACTGTGGATGTACCCACATTCAAGGTACATGCCCTGGACCAGAATTGAACCTGGGACCCTTCAGTCCACAGGCCGACGCTCTATCCGCTGAGCCAAACCGGTTAGGGCGACTGTGTATGTTTTAAGGTAAAAGAGGAAGCAGTGTATAGAGGGACTGAGGAGCTAGGAAGCTAGGAACTGAGGAGGAGTGGAGAGGGGTGGATAAGCTGAGCAGTGCTATTGATGGTCTCCCTCATGTCATGAAGGACATCAGCAGAGAGCAATGGTTGGCTGCCTGGGGTCAAGAGCATGGGACAGTGAAGACAGGGCCTGTTCAAGAGCTACAAAACCTCCTTAAAGTGTTGCAACATCCCTCTGTGGAGGCCATGCCCACTTGCCTTGAAGACTCGCCTTGATGTTGAACCAAGAGCAAGTCCAATAGAAGGGAACATCAATAACATGAGTGAGAAGTGGCTGGAATGGCTGACATAGCATTTGGGCTGGGTAGGGAGCTGCATGTAGCCAGCCTGGACCCCATGGAACTGGGGGATAGGAGGCAATGAATACTCATGACAACAACTGAGGCAGAGGGACTCTGAAATTCACTGAGGAATCAGGGCTTGATATTGCTGGATTCTTTATTCCCCCCTAAAGTATCAGTGTTATTCTTGGCGGACAAGAGGCTCAGGGACCAATTTTGAATCTTAGATAAAGTGACAGTGGTCTGTTTCCTGTTGTAGGCTTATAAGATTGATCTTTTTTTAAAAAAAATATTTTTTGTTGACTTCAGAGAGGAAGGGAGAGAGGGCGAGAGAGATAGAAACATCAGTGATGAGAGAGAATCATTGGTCAGCTGCCTCCTGCACCCCTCCCACCCCAATGGGGATCAAGCCTGAAACCCGGGTATGTGCCTTTGACAGTAATCAAACCCAGGACCTTTCAGTCTGCAAGCTGATGCCCTATCCACTGAGCCAAACTGGCTAGGACTGTAGGATTGATCTTTGAGTGTCGTAGGCATTACTAACATTTACCAACATCCATTCTTCTCTATTGCTGGACCCTTGAAAGACTGTACTTCCTCCTTACCTTGAAGTAAGTCATGGCCATATGGCATGATTTGGCCAACGAAATGAGAATGGATATGACTCATACCACTTCTTGGCTATATAACTTAATTTCCATGCGAGACTATCTAGAATTCTCTAACCCTGGTGTGCCAATCATGGAAGATGCCTTGTGTTAAAGCAAGGTGGGAACATGGATTTCTAAGAATGCAAGGCAACAGCCCTGGATTGTTACCTGGACTCTCAACAGGCTTTGGGCGAGGGAGATGTAGACACCGAATTGTGTTGTCAACATTTATGTGCTGAAACCCTAACACCCTATAACTCAGAATGTGACTGTACTTAAAGACAAGGCCTTAGAAGAGGTGATTAATTTAAAGTGAGGCTGTTAAAGTGATCCCTAATCCAACATGACTGATCTCCTTATAAGAAAAGGAGATTTGGGCATATAAAGAGACACCAGGGGTATGCATGCACAGGGGAAAGACCATGCGAGAAGATAGCCATCTGCAAGCCAAGGAGAGGAGAAACCAAACTTGGTGACACCTTGACTTTTGACATCCAGCCCCCAGAACTGTAAGAAAATAAATTTCTGTTGTTTAAGTCCTTATAAGTCCTCCTATGTTATTTTCATATGGGAGTCATATGAAAATAACATAGGAGACAAACTTTTTTTCTGTTAAGCCACTGAGATATTGGAGTTGCTTGTTATCACAGCACAACCTCACTTAGACTGATCATTATAGTGGGACAGTTTAGGTTAGGTGGTAGAAAAAGGTTCCCAGAGGAGATGACATTTAATTTTGGAACTGAATGGCAAGCAGGATTAGATGTGGGAGATTCTGGGGAAAAAACATTCCTTGCAGAATCAACAGATAATACAAAGTCCTGGGTTTGCTTGTGGCAGGAAAGAGAGGTAAATGTCAAGGCAGAGGCCAAGGCCAGATCACACAGAGGTCCTAGGCTAGGTTTAGGAGTCTGGACTCAATTTTATTTGCTGTGGGAAAACTCTATGTGATTTTAAACAAGGAAGCATTGTGATCTGATTCAGTTTTGTTTTGTTTTAAGACCATTCAGAATCCTGTGCGAGAGAGAATGAGCTGAAACAGGGAGGAGTCCAGGCATGAGATATGGTGATGCCTTAATCTATGATGGAGAGAAGCAGATGGATTTAGGTGTTTTGATTCCAGCACCTCCTTCTTTGGATAGCTATAAATGTTGGAGTCGCAGTGTATTGGCAGTTTCATACTCCTATTTACAGAGTTTATCATGAGAAGATGCCAAAATTTTTAGCAGAAAAAAGAATAAGGCCAGTTTTGTGGGAAGATCATGGACAGAGTAAGTTTTATGGTAGTTTCCCCAAGGAAATGGCGTAAGTCAAGAGGGCCCCAGAGCTTTCTCAGAGCATACTAGAGAAAGAGAGAAGGGAATGGAATGACGACGGTGGGTGGGAGGGCACTGCCCTACTGATTTTAGGATGGGTGTGACATCGGCTGATGCTCTCAACATTACACACAGTAGGAGAGATGATTGGTAGGAGGTACAGAAATGGGTGAGGCCTCACCTGAACTCTGTGACATAGGGTCCTCTGGTAGGAATTATAGAATTTTTGGAGCAGGTACCCATACAGACTGGAAGGGTAAAGTCAGCCTCCAGGCTCTGGGTTGGGGCGGGGGGGGGGGGCAGAGGCTTGCGAAAGCAATCATGCTTCCTGTAGTTCTCAGCCTGTTTTGTGACAGAGTGCTTTCAATTGTCTCAAGGATGCAACACTTACCCTTCTCTTGATCACTTTTATTCTAAAAATCAAAATCAGACAGGCATAAAGTGAACAATTTTATTGATTTTAGAGCAAGAGAAAGGGAGAGGGGTAGAGAGATAGAAACATCTATCTGCTGCCTCTTACACACCCCCTACTGTGGATCAAGCCTGCAAACTGGGCATGTGCCTTGACCGGAAGTCGATCCAGTGACCTCTTGGTTCATGGGCCAACGCCCAACTACTGAGCCATACTGGCTGGGCTGTATAGTGCTTTTAGAATTTGCAAATCTCTTTCACATATATTAGGTCTCGCTGGACTCTTTCATGACCTCTCTGCCTTCTTGGGTGGAGAATGGGTTTTGGGTGGGAAGAAGGAAAAGAAGGGACTTGGAGCAGTCCAGTCTGGAGGCAATATGGTTGTTCAGTCTAGGATGGTGACATGAGGATGGGAAGGAGGGGACAGTTAATTCGAAGTAAATTCTCTCAAATTAATTAATTTGTAAGTTTAACCAACATTTATGGGGATTTACTCTGGCCCCAAAATGGTGATAGGATTTGAGTCTATTAGGATTGTCTAAAATCTGGTGTGGGAGTCACTGAGGCAGATGTGAAAACAAAAAAGTATGGCACAATGAGGCGATTTTAACTGAGGTATGAACTAAATGCCCTAGGATCTGAGGAAGGATCTGATAATTTCCTGGGGATTTCAGAGAGCCTTCTATAGGGGGCTGGGATATCTGAGTAGGGCCTGGGAGGATGAGAAGAGATCTTCCTGTAAGAGAAAGACAGGAGGGCATGCCAGGTGAAGGGAACAACATTTACAGAGGGCATGTGTGACAGAATTAGGGAGCCTGGTCCAATACTACAAATGCACAGGAGAGAGGGTGCTGAAGAGGTGAGCTTAGACCATATTGGGAGAACCTTACACAGTGATGCTAAGAAGTTGGCATTTGGCTCTCAAGCACTGGGAATGAGTTAGAAGCCTGGGAGAGGCATGGCCTTTTAAAGATGAGGAGGTAGAACGAAGAAGCTAGGCAACATACCCGTATCTCAGGTCTGCAGCAGTGGGAGCAGCAGTAAGGTACAGGTGGCCTTACTCCTGGCTCAGAGCTCCTCTTACTTACGCCCGGCTCCTTAAAATCTCATTGCATTTATACAATGTATGGTTACTTTTTCTATAAGTAATTTTCCATGAAAAGAAGTCCACAAAATCCAGAATATTGGGACTCGTCAACTATAATCTCTTCCTTTAAAATGTTTTTTCCTTCAATGACGCTTCATATTTCCTAACACAGAGAAACTATAAAGAATAATATGACACATCCTATGCAAGGGTCATTCAAGAATCTGGGAATCTGGAAGGAATCTGAATGGGAGACAAGAGAAAGTTGAATAATGTATCTCAAGTCCAATTATGGGCTAATGTCCAACAGTAATAAATCCATTCTGAGCTAACATTCCAGCTCTCCAGGAAATGCATGGTGTGTGCACATGAGTTACAAAGGAATGACGTACTGATACATGTTAAATGTGCATGAACCTGGAAAACATTAAGCTAAGTGAAAGAAGCCAGTAAAGAAAACCACATATATATTGTATGAAATATATTTAAAATATCTAGAACAGGTAAATCTATAGAAACCAAAAGTAGATAAGTGATTGCCAAGGGTTGGGGGAGAGGACTGAATGGAGAGTGACTGCTAATGTGTATGGGCTTTCATTTTGAGGTGATGGAAATATTCTCAACTTAGATTGCGGTAATGATTTCAGAGCTGTAGCGGATACACTAAACATTCTAGATTATATTCTTTAAATGGGTAAATTGCATAGTTTATAAAATATAACTGGATAAAGTTGTTTAAAAAGCACTAAAGAAGCTAGTCTTCATTTGAGTATTTCTCAGCTGTTAATTAACCTATTAAGTCACCTAATAGCAACCTACCTTGGAGACAATGCAATTGATTACTTTGTGAGACTGTATGTCGACATCTTATACAGTTCTCCTCATATATTTGTAATTCAAAAGAACCCAAATGGGACTTAAATACTCATAGGAAAATAAGAAGTCCCACTCCCAAGAAGACCCTCTTTTGATGGCTTTGTCTAAATAACACAAAACAGAGTATCTGTCTAGAAAGAAGCTGGAACAAATGGTTATGAGTCTTACTTGTAGACACAGAAGTTTTATGATAAGCCTTTTTACTTGTTCTGGAGTTCTGTGAATGCCCTACACCCATCTTATCTACTTGGAACAGGGAGATGAAATCCACGTGATCTGTTTTAAGACCCAAGTAAACTGTTTTCTATGGCGATGTCCTCCCACGACTGCAACGACTGCTGCCCAATGTCTCAATTACTCCATGTGGCCAGGTATGGTGACCCATCCCCTAACCTTGTTCCTAACCCTCAAAGAGTCAGTGCTCAACCAAACCACCCTCATCCAATTCCTCCCCAACTTCTCCAGGAGACCTGGGCCCACCATTTTGAAAACACTGATGACCCATCCTCTCTCTCTCTATCTCTATCTCTATCTCTATCTCTATCTCTATCTCTATCTCTATCTCTATCTCTATCTCTTTCTCTCTAAAACACATATATTTTTATTTCAGAGAGGAAGGGAGAAGGAGAGAGAGGTAGAAACATCAATGATGAGAGAATCATTGATTGGCTGCCTCCTGCACGCCCCACACTGGGAATTGAGCCCACAACCTGGACATGTGCCCTTGACCAGAATCGGCCTTTTGATCCACAGGCCAAAGCTCCCACCACTGAGCTAAACCAGCGAGGACTCTCTTTTTAAAAAATAGATTTCTATTGATTTCAGAGGTAAGGGAGAGGGAGAAAGAGATAGAAACATTAATGATGAGGGAGAATCATTGGTCCACTGCCTCCTGCATGCCCCAACTTGGGGATCGAGCCCACAGCCCTAGGCATGTGCCCTGACCAGTAATTGAACCATGACCTCCTGGTTCATAGGTCAAAGACTGAGTTATACCAGCTGGGCACTGATAGCCATCTTTACTAAAACACTTCCTTCCAAAGGTGGAGCCTGGCAAGTGAAACAATAATGCTCCAAGGAAAACCAAGGTTGTCTTCCCCCTTTTTTGAAAACCCAAAAGAGAAGAACTAGATTCAGCAAATATCTTGCCTTATGACTCAAGAATATTGCCTTTATGTCAAACTAGGATCTGGCAGTCGGGTATGGCAAGTGTTGAATTGCCCTGAAATGGAATCCCTGCCATTAATTACTATTGCAATCTTACATACTACCCATGTGTGGCTTAACTGAATTTTGTACACTGTGGACACTTTTCTTTCTGTCGTTTGCCCCTGGGGGCTCTGAGGACTCATGATCTTGCCGGCATAGACTGTCCCAATCCTCTAGAGATTTATAAGATCCAGAGAATGCATTGTGCAAGGACTGAGGAAGCACAGACACCAGCATTTAACTTTTCTCCTGGTCATCAAACTCCCAGCTCAGAATGAGGGAAGAACACCAGTTAGAACGCTGAGCCTGTTCTGCCATTTTAATGTCCTTAAAAAAAAAAAAAAAAAAAAAAAAAAGAAGAAGAAGGCAGAGTGCCTCAGGGTCTTTTTAACAATGGTGTCTTAATAAATTATTTAAAAAAGAAAATAGAGCCCCAGGCCCATCTGTAGTGCATATTATTATCAATTGAAGATATCAGATCTTTGAAGGGGAGCAGAGAAGGAGTCGAAATGGAAAAGTGGTAGGTGCATTGTAATCTATTTTAAAACCTTACCGGTACGTGTAGGTAAATCTGGTCAATTACAGGAGACAAGGTATTCCCTGATTTTGGTCAATAAAGCACTTCACAAGACCATTATTCCACAAAACATTAATAGTAGCCATCATTTTTAAGATTCTACAGTGTGTACTATAAATTTGGTGTGGATTCACTCAATCCTCACAAAATATTGATGAGGTAGGTATTACCCTTATCCCCATTTCAGAGACGGGGGAGGAAAAGGAGATTCAGAGAAGTGCGTAACTTGCGTAAGGCCACCCAGCTGGAAATAAATGAAGCTGGGGGAGGGTCCAGATGCACCTGAATCATGGTGATGGCGTGGCTGTCAGCCATACCGTATCCTGCCTCCCAATGAAATGTACAAGTGACCCAAATACAAATAAGAGGAAACTTGCCACAGAATGAAAGGTAAGTGCTCAGAAAAATAAAACGGGTTACTGCTGCAACAGCTGTGCCTTACGAAAATATTCCATTTGTTTCCCTATTGAAATAGACTAATAAAGGGTAGGCTGAAAGCAAACATGAGCTGGCAGATACTTCATCTTCCTGATCTATGCAAAGCCCATCCCAAGTGGACAGTGTGAATCCATGTTGCTTTTCTCTTCTCTCCCTCAGCCAATTAGAACCCTGACGGCCCACTCTGGGCTCCTGGTATTTACAAAGCTGCTGGAGCTTATTCTCTTTCTCCTGTTGGAAACAGGTACGTGCAGACGCTGCTCCCCCCTCTCATTGCAGCCTTCCTTCCTGAAATCCACTACATCAGTAGTTTGCAAGGGAGTGTATAGTTAAAACCTTTTTAAAGGGCAAAAGAGTAGCTTTTGCTCTACTGTTTTGATTTCCAAATTTAGGGTGATGAACTAGATTCACTTCTAGTGTTTCATTGTGGATTCCACAACTCACCACACTGTCAGTCAGTGGTTGTGCTTCACACCGGGGGGATTTTGGGGATTTTAGGTAGAATGGGCGGTGTTCCTGAAATAGCCTCCTACCCTTTCCACCCTCTTGCTTGTGTCGACTATATTTTCGAGATTCACTCGATGATGGAGTTGTTTCTTAGCGTCCTGTGCGCTTAGCCATTTAATTAAAGCAATCCATATTGAATTCATGTCCAGATGCCTTGACCGGCAGAGCCAGATCCTCATTGGCATGCCAGCTGCTCCAAGAGGAAAAGGCTCCTTGCATACTAATCAGAAGAGGAGGCAGTGATTCATCAGCCCATGATACTGCTCCAGCATCTACAAGCACTTATGACATGTAATTGGTGGTGCATAAGCAAGCCAGGCCACATTAAAAACCCTACAGATAGTCAGAGATAAAAATTAATGACTTTTGCTTTGTGTAATCCTGCATGCATTGGTGGGAAAGGGAGGGGGGGTGGGGATTAATGGGAAAATCTAAGTAGGCACCAAGGAACAAGGGCTTTCCCAACCTTGTTTACATATCGGACAATAAAAAACACAAGTGACAAGTTATGGGAAAGGCGAGTGTGAATTTTCGGCACGAGTGAGTTGAAAGACTGCGTGCAGTTTATTATGGATTCCAAATCTCCATATTCATTATTCCAAAACAAACGTCCTCAGCGGGCTCTTCGGGGCAGGGCTAGAGCTGCTGTTATTATTCATCTTTCACTGGGGCTGAGGTTGTCACGATTAGGGCCGGCCTGTGCTCACTCTTCATGGCATGCCCCAGCTACTCAATGCAAACCTTTGACAAGCCCAGAGGAATGTAACAGGGATCAAGGAGGGTCATCCTAAGCAGCTGCTTTAAGAGCAGGAGCACACATGTGGGGCCCGGAAGCCGGAAGAGAGAGCGGAGAGTCTTGAGCCACCTACTGATGGGCAAGGAAATAGCCTCTGTGGCCCAGGTGGCAGCTGAGGAGGAGGAGGAAGGGATGGAGGAAAGGAAAGTGGAAGCAGTGAGTGAACGGGCCGTCCCAACTAACCTGAGCAGGTTACGTAGCAAGGTTATTGGGGTGACTCAGGCTCTGGTTCACATAGATATGAAAAAGGGGGCTGGTGACAGGTGTGGTCAAGGGTGAAGCATGTTTGTTAGCAGATCATGCAAAATGGAGGCAAGCAATGCAGGGATGCATTGGGAGGTAGTTTATTACATTGACTATCACGCGGAGAATGTGATAGGGACGGATGTCAGGGTTCTGAAGTCAGAAACTGCCTTGGTTGTTACTTAAGGACTTCCTTTAAGGCACAGATGGCCTGGCTGGCTTTTGAAGACAGACTTAGAATAGGGAGGAGCTTGCAGGCCCAGGGTAGAGTTGGATGCATTCAGGTAATAGGATCACAGGATAAAGGGGTGGTGAGGGTGTGTTGGTGTCTGGGAGGTGGGCCATTATTAAATACTTATGACTGTGATTTGGTGAAGAGGAGAAAGATACTAAAAGACAGAGGCCAAGACAATAAGCTTGAGACACCGGGGCTTTCCCCACGGTCTGGTTTTGTCCCTTCTGAAAAGAAGAGCGGCAGCAAACCCAGACTCATTTGTGCTTCCTTCTTTTCTCCCACTTCAGTCCTGTTCTGATAAATCCTCATAGTTCTCTTCTCTTTTTCTCGTCAGTCACAAACTATCTCAGTCACCCTTGATGGGAAAGCCATGGGCAGCACTTACAGCAAGGGCACTGCCCGAGGAGGAAATGTGAGTGAGAGATGATGGGAAGAATGTGCTCAGCATCCCCGCCCACCCCCTCCTCCCCCGCCCCCATGTGAGCAGGCCAGTGCTGTGACTCGAACCACCCCTGCCTTCTGCCCGGAGCCCTTTCTTCCTCTGTAGACACAGAATAAAACCACAATCTCAGGTCTGCACAGAGGGCGCATCTATAACTGTGGTTCCATGAATGTCACCCAGGAGATGCGGTGAAGAGCAGTAACTCTCCCACTTACTCCAGTGGTGAGACTACCTACAAGTCTTGGACATGGTGTATTGGAAGAGCAAGCATGCAACTCTGCTACGCTTACAGTGATCCACGGCTTGAGTCTAGTGTAGAGAAAATGTCAAAATGTAGGAACTACACGGGTGGGATTTTAACTCATGATATTTCTATTCAACAACTTGTATCTGCATGATGCCCACAGAAATGAATGGGCAGAATGTCCCAGATGAAACCAGATGAGAAGCAGAGGGAACCCGATGTGTCTTTGGGGAAGAGCTCATGCTCTGAAAGGTAGAAAGAGAAGGGAGACGGGTTAACACCAAAGGCAGCAGATCCAGGAGGACTCAGTGTGCAGGGCCAGGGGAGGAGAGGAGAGGCTCTGAGGAAGGCAGAGGGGCCAGGCAGTCATCAGCTTCACCCCTGCTTGTGCTGAGCATCCCCGGCACAGGCTAAGACGCGGGGAGAGGCTCTGTTGAGTGTGTTGACCTTCGGTGGGGGCAGAGGACAGACTGCAGGGGGTTATGGAGTTGAGGGGATGGTGAAGGGAGAAAGGCCGTAAGGGCACAAAACTCGTTAACTATCTCAAATGCTGAGGACAGAGAGAACAGTAAACTTAGATGAAGTGGCAAGAAACGCAGTCTCGCCTCCAGGAGACCACTCCAGTTCTCGGGACACGGCTGTCAACCTCCTGTCTCCTGCAGGCCCAGAGGGTGGCAGAGAGCCATTGTGCTGCCTGTTCCTTAAAGGACCGCCAGTGAGTGGCCACTCACAGTCCTGTCCTTTGTGCTCAGGGAGATTAGACACAAGTTGCTGCCAGCTCAAGAGGCTCCAAGACAGAAGCGAGGGGCAAGTGGCAAGGTTTCAGAGTTGCCGCCAAGTTCGAATCCGGCCCCTCCTCCTCTCAGTCTTCTGATGTCCCATTAAATTGGATGAGGGATCCCTTTTCCTCCTTTTCTTTCTCACTCCTTTTCGGGAAATGAATGCTCTCAGGATCTGCTTGACACAAGAACCCCCTTTGTTCCACCCTAATGTTGATGGCTTGTTTTGTTCTTGAGTTTCCCTGCTTCTCACAAAGGAATAAAAAAAAAAGCTAAACGAAACTCGCAGCTCTATTCACAACAAAGTTTAAAACATTTAACGGTAAATTCAATTAGCAAATGCGGAACCAATTATTATGTGACAAACACCATGGTTTTAAATATCTCAAATGTGATTATTTTTTTTCAGGAAATCCAAGAAACACATAATGCATTTCACTTCCCTATGTAAAGTAAGATAAATTTAAGTAAGAAAAGTATGCAAACTATTGTGATAACAGTAATAATAATATTTACCAAGTGTTATGTGCTAGGTGCTGTGTTTCCCCCAGAAAACAAAGAAATCACACAAATACAGGAAGACAAATTTCTTTTTCCAAAGGCTTCACATTTTCTGGAAAATTTAAAACTCCAAGTTTAAAACACACTGGAGTGAATTGGAGGGATAAAGAAAAAGTGATAGAGACTGCCACACGGGGCCGTGTGTGTGTGTGTGTGTGTGTGTGTGTGTGTGTGTGTGTGTGTAACTTTTCTGAATCTATCCAATATTACCAGTAGCAAAGTTTTTGCTGCAGAATGTTTTCTCTCATTTAATTGATGCAGCCCTCTATACCTTTATAATTAAAAGGACCCAAACAAACTCAAGTACAATCCTGATAGCTACTCCTACCAATGAAGACTCAAGGTCAGGGTGCCGATTAGATCTGTTCAGCTAAATTTCATTACGATAATGCCCCTGAATATACCAACAAATTCTCCATTTGATTTTCCCAATAGTTGGGCTCAACAGCATCCGCTTTTGCAATTGTCTTGAAATGCCCAGGTCACAGTTCTACAAACTGCACATTACAGGTTCTTTTTCTTCTCACTCAATGCCCAGTCCCTCCTCCAGGTGCTTGCAGCAGGGTCTGTGTTTTAAGTTGTTGCAACAGCTGGAGCTGGAGCTATGCTAAGTGACATCCTTACTCTCATTTGTCCTGTGGGGTCCCCCTGCATGCATTTGGAAGGGAAGTTGGGGGCAATGGAAGGTGATAGAGAGGAAACTGCAACCAATTCACCTACTAAGCACCAGGGACTGTAGTTGCCTTGTGGGTGTGGATGGTGGTTATCTTATTTAACCTGCCTAACAGATTCTGCATTCAAAACCTTCCACCACTAAAGCCAAATCCATACTCTATCATCTTGGTGACAGCACCTCCGCTGTTCCCGTGGGTTATTAGCACTCAGCAGGTGTGCAACGACCACAATTCCCAATTTTTTGTTATTCTCCCTGCCCATCCCTCTGCCCCAAACTTCCACTGTTCCTACCTAACAGCTCGCTATCCAGCTCTAATGTCACCCCAGAAGTATTTTAAAGAGGCCCCAAAGGCTCCCCGGCCTTGCTTCCTGTCTCTCACCACTACTTTCTACCACCATCACCCACCCGTCTAAGGTTCTCCCAAGAATGAGATGTAATTCAGAACTTCCCCTTAAAGGACCACCAGCTCCACACCATTATGTTTTATGTGAGTTTACTTGTAGGCCCAAGACTCCAAATTATACACGAACTCCCAGATGCTCGTCCCCCAGGGCTGTGTATTCCTAACCTGATCCAATCTTCCGTTCTTCCCTAACTCCCCAAATCCTTATACTATGTCTTCTGAAATTCATGGTCTATTATCACCCAAAGCCCCCATCACCTGACCTTTGCTCTGAATGTTTCCTTTACCCTTTGTGTCAGCATTACCCAGAGGTCTCTGCTTCTCCCGCAGTCAACTTAACTGGTGACACTTATTCCTTCCATAGAGCCAGAGGTGGCTGGGTTTCTCCATTACCCTGAAGTGCTGCTTCCAGGTTACTCTTATTTTCTCCCCCAAACCCTCCTCAGAGGAACAGGCCATCACAGGGTACCACCCAACACTGCTCATCATTCCAGTCATGGATCACCTGGCACAGCACCTCTGCTGACTCATGGAATCTTTTCATGCCAGGCTTACTGTCATTGCCTCCCCCTCCCTGTCACTACTCCTGATGACTTTGATATCCACAGGGACAATCCCTCCAACACAGTTGCTTGACCCACTCACTTCTAATGAATGCTCTTCTTTCCTATTCCTCTTATATCACCACTGTCATGGTCACACCCTAGTCCTTGTCATTACCAGCAACTCAATTGCTTTCCCTTTAACCTCTGTCTTCCCATCTTACTCCAGTATCTCAGCTTCAATGAGTCTTCAACTCTACTCGGGACTCCTGACCCCCTTCCTATATGTCCATCACCTGCTTCATGTTTCACATCCCTCATTACTCATTTTAGATTCCAAGATCTATAACTAAAATCACTCCTTCTGCATATCCTCAGCCTCCTCACAACCCTCCCATATTCCACCATCCTTGTCAAAACCCCAACTCTGCTAAAAAAAATGAATATTTTTTTTAACATCCTCACCTGCAGATGGGCATGAGGATGAAGAAAACGACACAGCCAGGTTGACTGATCTCACTTTAAATGTATGACCACAGTTCTACTCCACAATCTCACTGTACGCACACACTCTCCCAGATGACACCTTCCTATGCCCTACTTTGTCCTTGAACTTCCGGCATCTCCTCCTCTATCCTAACTCTCAGCTTGCCTATTATTTCATTAAAACAAGTAGAAACAGTAAGAAAGTCCTCATTCTTCTACTGCACAATCTATGAATCTTGCATCTCCAGCCTTTGCTCTGTGTCCCCCATTAAATGGACAAAAAGCCCGAGCTCTTATCTTGGCCTTGTATCCCCACTTGGGCTCTTGATCCCATCCCCTCTCCCCTTTTTACTGATTATCATGCTCTCTTTCACTTTGATCATCATTTTCTAAACACGAACGTACTGTCCCTTCTTTAACAATAGTCCTTCTTTGATGAACCTCCACCCCAATAATCACCATTCTGTTTTCCTGTTCCTCTTTAGTCAAATGTCCTAAAAAGAGTGGTCTATGTTTTCTGTTTCCATTCCTTACCTTCTGTTCCCTCCTCAGACTGCTGTGCCCTCCCCGCCTCGTCCCAACACACACACATACTACACTCCTGAAACTGCCTGGCAAGGTCACTGACATCTCCTTCTTGCTAATTTCCTTGTCAATTCTCTGTCCTCATCTTATGTGACCTCGGGGCAGCATTGACACAGCTAGTCATCCCCTCTTCTCTGAAATGTTTCTTTGCTTCCTGGTCTCCAAACTCTCCTTTTCTCCTCTCTTACTAGCCTCTCCTTCCAAGTGTCCTTTTCTTGTTCTTCCCTCCCTTTGTTACCTGTAAACACTGATCAGTCCTCATGCTCCTCCTTGACTTTACTGCTCTGCTCCCTAATATCTTACTCAGATTTAGTGCTTTAAATGCATCCATACCCTGATGACTCCCACATTTAGACCTCCAGCCTCAACTTCTTGGAGCTCCCATACCCTACTGACTGCTCATTCTCTTTACTTTGGCATCTGTTGGGGTATGTCAAACTTCTCCAATCCCAAATCAGAAACCTTGGTTCTCTATGTAAAGCCTGCTGACCTAGAAATGATAGTCACCCTTTACTCCACTCTTCCCTTACAACCTGTGTCTAATTCCTTTGGCCCAAATGTCAAAGTTCTTCAGAATCTGACTATTCCTCACCACCCTACCACATCAGTTCTCTTCCTTTCTTAAGTCCCTTTACAGTCAATTCTCCACACAGGAGCCAGGTAAACTTGAAAAGGTCACCTCTCCAAGGTCAAAACCCAGCCTGCTCAAGATAAAAGCAAACTCCTTGTCACGACATGCTCTTGCCTTGTCTGCCCATCAGGTGTTTTAGGAACCTCCCCACTTCTCTGATTCACTCTGGCCATCCTGGCCTTATATACTCCAGGACCCCAAATACTCCAGGGCTTGCACCTACCTCATGGCCTCTGTACTTGCTGTTCTTCCTCCGAGACTCCTTCCCTCTGGGCCTTCCCATGCTCCCTCCATGACATGATTCAGATTTCTGCTCCAATGTCACCTTCTCCTCAAGCCCTTCCCTGACTATCCTTTGGTAACACACTTTTTTCACCCTTCCCACTTCTTTTACCTTGAATAATGTTTCCTTATATTGCTTACCTCTCTCTACTATCACATTATATATTAATTTACTACCTATCTCTTTGCATTAAACACATGCACCTATCTTGTTCTCTGCTGTGCCTCCAGCTCCAGGAGCATTGCTCATCTCACAGTTGGTGCTCAATAAATACTTGTGGAATCAATGAATTAATGAATAGATGGGGTTCACTGGGAAACTTCCAGTTCTCCTGAACTGACACCTTTGAGATTTTTAGTCAGCTGTCTCTCCTTTGTCTTTACTTTGAATCGGCCACAATTCCTAGGCCACTGTTCCATTTCTGGGATGGCCATCAATTCCATCCTTTCTATCAACTACCACATCTATGTTTCAGGCCCTCATTTGCAGAGCCTCTCAGTAGTCTTCTCAACCACAGTCTCCCCTGTCTCCAGCCTGCCATGCACACTCCTGCCAGAATTATCCCCTTAAAACATGGCTCTGTTCTTAGAGCTTCCCCAACCAGAAGGCTGGGCACATTACAAGGACTTAACAAATATTTCATTCAGGAGTAATTAAATGAACCTCACTAAATAAAAGTCAAATTATTCATCGTCACCTGGGTCTCCCATATAGGACCGCTTACCCTGTCTAAATTAGCCTATCAGTTCCACCACCGACCTACCGTATCCCCAAACGTGATGTGCTAGACTGAGTCATGTGCACTTGCCAGTGCAACTGCTTTGACCCACAAACAGTCATTTCATAAGGCTCAATTCAGTACATGTTTTTGCCTCTGTAATTTTGTTTAAGCCATTGTTATATTATTATTATATGCCAGATTTATCTTCCTGGACTATTCAAATTATCCTTGAGAGTCTGATTTTAAGTCTCGCCACTCCCAAAGAGGACCCACAATAAATCATTTTTCTCTTGCACACCCATAGCACTTGTCATTTTTCATTCATTCCCATCTGCTTTGTAATGAACTTTGTGCTTATCTCTCTCTCTCTCCGATTCCCTTTTTCAGTTATGAGTGAACTCTTGGAGGGCAGGATCTTGTCTGATTCACCACTGATTCCTTCTCAGGTTCTACTATAATCCTTTTCACAGAGCAGTTGCTCACCAGATATTTGTTGGATAGACTCTAATAGTAGTTAACTGTCTTAAGGAAATAATCTTATAACAAAGCTTTCTAAAATCTACAACTATTTCTTTTTTTAAAAAACAACAACAGCTAGTTCTTAAGCATAGATTTTTTTTAGTTAGACATTTTGCTATCAAACCAAGAGTAGGAACAAAAATTCATTTGGGGAGGGGGAGGAGGGCTGCTTTTCCAACCTTGTGAGATATATCAACTCCTCAACCATGATGAGGAGGTGGCATACGGTGATCTTTCTCCTGGCCTCTCTGACATCTTTAAGATGTGAACTGACCTACAAGGGCTCACAACCTCGGATATTCCACAGATACAGTCTCCATTCTGAGCATCAGCAGCTACATCATTTGCTTTAAACAATAGACGAAGGAAGGAAAGCAGCTGATGCTTCAGATGATGATTATGATGACAAAAATGATAATGGCATTTACATGATTCTGCAGTGCTTGACAAACTCAGCAAATTACTTGTAAAGTCGGCAGTCAAGGCTGTCAGTGAGAGAGTCACCTCTGGGCCAGGAAGCAGCAGCCACATTTGCATAAAAGGAGAGAGCTCATAGCACCTGACAACTCAGAGGGAGGTGTGCAGAGAGCCCTACGCTCACAGGAGCTCACAGAGGGAAGATTTGTGCTGTGGTAATGTAGACTGAAGTAGACACAAGCAAGGACTTCCTGAAGGCAAGAGTGATCAAAAGGACAGGTGCTCATAAGAAATAAAACAGCATGGTGTTGGTGCCTGAATACAGACAGATGAGCAGAATAAAACAGAAAGTCTGGGCAGACCCACCCGTATATGCACACTTAGTCTATCCTAAACATAAAAGAGACATTGATGGGGTTCAGGTGATTAGTAAGTGGTGCTAGGACAACTGGGTAACCAGTTAGTAAAATTAGGAAACTTAGATGTATACCTCCAACCACACTCAAGAATATACTCTGTAATGGGTCAGAAACCTATGTGAAGAAATGAACCCTACAAATACTGGAAGAAAACATGGGTGAATTTCTGGGTGTGGAGAAAGGATTTCTAACTTGAATCAAATCCAGAGACAATAAAAGGTTGATGGGAATGATTATATAAAAAATTTAAAAGCTTGCATTAAAAATATTGTAAGCAAAATCAAAAGACAAAGGGGGAACATGTTTGAAATATAGATCACAGATCAAAGGCTAATTTTTGCAATATACAAACAGCTCTTAACATTGAAGGGTAAAAATCATTAGTCAAATAAACAAAAAGGACAAAGTACATGAAACATAATTTGAAAAAAAAATAGCCTTTATACACAAGAAAAAGTTCACCTTCACACAGAATAAGTGAAATACAAATTCAAACTATATTGAAAATTCTGGTAGTTCCTCAAACAATTAAACATAGAGTATCCATATGGCCTAGCAGTTCCATTCCTAGGTAAATAACCCAAGAGAAATAAAAACAAATTTTCAAACACAAAACAACATACAAATGTTTATACAGGACTTTTCTTTTTGCGGGAAACGAGTAAAATTGGATCCACCAGGGAGACTGTCAGTGGCATACATTGGAACCTCTAGTTGGAACCGGCAAAAATAAAAACATTTTAGATCATTGTCGTGTGTGTGCCACTCATAAACTATGCAGTGAAATGTGGTACATGTGGAAGTTTTGTAATGTACCCCTGCACAAAGGAAAGTGTTTCAAATGCTACTGCACAGTGGCGGGAAAATGCCCGCTTACAAATTAATAGTCAAATGGTGCAAATAACCCAAATGACCATCTAATCTAACAAAAGAGTAATATGCAAATTAATCATCACTCTGAGACACCTAAGCTACGCCCACCAGCCAAGCCACACCCACTGGCCAATCAGAGTGGCTGTATGCAAATTAACCCAGCCAAGATGGAGGCCGGCAGCCACGGAGCTAGAGCAAACAGGAGGCTTCCATTTGCAAAGAAGGAAACTGCCCGCCTAGGCCGGTTGGGCCTCTGCTCAAGGCAACAATGTTTCAATTATAGAAGCCAAGGAGCTGAAGCAAACAGGAGGCTTCATTGACTGCCTAGGCCTCTGCTCAAAGCAACAAAGTTTCAATTATAGTAGATAAATAAACCCCAGAAACCTGATTCCAGCCAGCCTTGCTGGGACGTTTGGTCAATGGGAGCTGTGGGCAGCCTGAAAACAGCCCTCAGCCCCTCACCCAGGCTGGCCACACCCCAATGGGGTGAGGGTCCCCACTGGGGGGCTTGGCCAGCTTGCAAACAGCCATCAGCCCCTCACCCAGGCTGAACAGGCATGCCAGCAGGTGGACATCCCCTGAGGGGTCCCAGACTGCGAGAGGGCACAGGCTGGGCTGAGGGAACCCCCTCACCCCCAAGTGCACAAATTTTTGTGCACCAGGCCCCTAGTCAACATACAAATGAATAAACAAAATGGAATATAATTTGGCCATACAATGAAATATTATTTGGTCATAAAAATAAATGAAGTTCTAATACATGCCATAACATGGACGAACCTTAAAAACAACCTAAATGAAAGAAGCCAGTTACAAAAGGCCACATATTGTAGGACATCACTTACATGAAATGTCTAAAACAGGCAAATCTATAGGCAGAAAGTACATTAGTGGTTGCTTAGGTCTGGAGGATAGGGAGATAGAAGAGTGACAGCTAAAGGTACTGGGTTTCTAGAGTTAACATTGATGATGGTTGCAGATATCTGCACTTGAATTGGGTGAGCTGGATAGGTGCCTCTTTCCCACTCCCCAGCCCGCCACCTTGCTTTCTCACTTC